>VOMN01126812.1:0-13352 GCA_014899125.1 Orchestia grillus
GGTTAGAGGTGGGGATGATACTGTTTGTGAAGAGGGGGAATAAAGGATGTCACTCATGTAAGTGGAGCACACGATGGGATAGAAAGAGGAAAAAGAGAAGTGAAGGGTATGCTAGTGAAGAACAAGTGATGAGATGGCGAATAGTACAAAAAATAGGGAGGACTTAGGCATTATTGAGGGGAAACGAGAATTGTACGGGAGAGTATACAGAGTTCACAAGAAGGGCCCAGAGATACACGTGTGAGTAAGAGAGAAAAAAGATCATGTCAATAGAGTGTGGCGTGTTCAATGTGCAGGAGACTGGTGTATGAGGGAAGATGGCATGAGAGGGAGAGGGAAGAGAGGCTAGGCGAAACTGCGAAAAGAAAGTCGTGATGGATAGGAATAAATTGTGGGAATAAAAGGCAAGTGAGAGTAGAGTATTGGTAATGTGTGATCAGAATAAGGAGCATGTGAGAAGAAAATACCGTGGGGTTATGCACGTAAAACAAGGAGTATGGTTGATGTATGTTTATTTTCTGCATGTTGATGTATGTTTAATTTCATGATTTTTAAGTGTATAATTACATGTTATCCGTGAACTAAAATGTCACCTAGTTAGTTCGCCCGCATGAAGCCTACATTATTAAATTTTTCTCTTCTCGTTTCATAAGTAGAAGTAGGTAACATTTTTCCAATGGATGGTGAAAATTGAAGAAAATAAAGACATTTTTCGGATTTATTTATGGCTTGACAACGTATGCATATGAGTTAATACGATCACCACAGTTTTATCTGGGGTAATAAAATTGATCATCTGCTAGTAGTCTGAAGTGTACGGTGCAATTGTTATTCTGAATTAATTTCAGACATACAAATTTCGAAGACCAAACTTTTCATTTTGCCACGTCAGCGTGACAGCAAGTCAGCAAAAAATACTGCACGAGCTAAATAAATTTTTGGGTCCAGTTTTCAACGCCGTCGAGTACAAACCACGGAAATATAAAGATGTGTCGCTTGGTTTCTCAGTAATTCAGGAATTGATTGCGATTCAAATGCACTGTTGCCTCGCTTCAGTATTGCGTAACATCTCGATGAATCTAGACGCTGTTATGAAGCTATGTGGACTCCCTCTCTGAGCTCTAATATTTCGATCAAAAAGAAGCAGAATAGGAAGAAAAGGAAGAAGATATAAGATAAAAGAAGAAAAAGAAGGATAAAAATAAGTAGAAAATGGAGATTAAAGCGAAAATTAAATTTCGGGTTGCCACTAGGCAGTGTTTGTTTGATTGGGCAGCTGAACAGAGCTTGCCTTTAGTCACTCAAATGTCCCATAGTCACTCGAATATCATATAGTCACTCGCATGTCCCATAGTCACTCGAATATCCTATAGTCACTCGCATGTCCTATAGTCACTTAGATGTTCTATAATTACTTAGATGTCCTATAGTCACTCAGACGTCCTATAGTCAGGGCAAAAACGAGGGTAACTTCCGATTATTAGTGCAGAAACGGAAGTGCTACGCTCTGTGAATCGCTGTTGGGGCTCCAGGGACGGCAGTTGCAGTTAAATTTCAATTTGAGAGCTAAGAATTGCCCACGAACAATTTCAAAAGTCACGGCATGAATGTGATGGGCGAAGTAGAGTAAAATTGTGGCTAAATTACGAAGCGTAAAAAAAATTGTGTTCAAAATGTGGGTGGGAACATTTCACGAAACACAAATATTGCGATGTCACGTTTTAAAATGTGTGATAAAACTGATTTCATAGCCCAAACATTGTAAGGCAACGGTGTTGAAATTGTGCGATGAAACCAATTTTGTCACTCAAACATTTTAAGGTCATGTTGTTGAAATTGTGGGATGAAACACATTTGGTAGACAAAACATTTTAAGGCAACGGTGTTGAAAATGTTGAACACAATACAGAACCCGTATGCGTTAATACGCACGTTAAATTGATTGCAAGAGTAATGTATGTAAGTGTATATTGCAACTCCAACCTGAAGATCACAAACTGAATTTTTGATAGTCATTTGCCAATGAACGCACTAATGAATTTGTCAAAATGATCGAATCAAAAATTCAGAAAACATACGTATAAATAATTAACGCCATAATAATCCTAATTTTTATTGATTTGCCATAAGTAATTTACACATGAATTAACAAATAACGAAAAAGGGCTTTCTGTGGATAAATGTGATTGTTTTTAGGAATAATTGAAAGGGGCTTACTATGAATAGACATAGCACGATTTCCATGAATAATGGGAAGATGTTAATCTCAACAAATTTCATTACCAAAGGCGTACCTTACAAATAAAATAATATAACAGGTTTAACTTGAATTATGGAAAAATGTTTCTATCTAGAATCCACACGAAGCCATGGTAGACTAGCAAATCTTTGAGTGAATAAGGAAATGCAGAACCCGCTTCTCATGCCAAGCATTTTGCCTGCTGCGCTAGGGAACTATCTTATACGAAAATACATTTTATTTTATCTCTTTATTCTAAGTTGAATTTCAAAATAATTATTAACTGCAGATTCTTCAACAGGATTCCCACGAATTTATCTACTGAAGCTTTCGAACAAGGTAACGATCAACAGGAAAGAATGCCGACACGTGATACAGTAATAAAAAAAAAAAAATGTATTCCTCAGAAAAGCAAGGTTATGAAAAAGTACCTACTTATCGTGAAAAAGTCGTATTGTGTTTGTTTCAAGTGCGCGCAATGTAAATGGTATCATGAGAGAATGTAAAATAACTAATAGAATCGAGCTCACAAATAACAGCTAAATAATGTTGAATTAATAAGGATATGGAGAGACCTCGTTCGTGGTTTTTGAGCTGTCAACAAACAAGTAAATGCAACCGACATTTCATTTTTTTAAAATATTATTTACTATCATATTTTTATTTTAGAGACTGTACTTAGGCTGATTTCTACAGCGCTGTGCCAGTCATGTGCCATATATATGCATGGTAACAAAAGTTCCATTTCATCTAAAATTAGTTTACGTTAAAAACTCGTTTCTCATTCAAAAGTACACAACGCTTATTTTTTATTTGAGTTGATAATTATCGCGAACGACTAAAAAATATCATTATACACCAAGAGATGGAATTAAAAATGATGATGGCTATATTGAATGTCAAGGGGTACTAATTTTTTATTATGTTCTGGTGGTAGTTTCGCAGCAGGAGGTTAACTTGAAATATTTTCAGAGTAAAACAGAAATGTACACATTGCCCCAAAACATGGCGCACCCAGCGTTGCAGTAGTAGCGCACATGCGCAAAGCGTGAGTCTCCGTACGCTAGCTCTGCTATTTCCGAGCTGCACGACCGAGCGCGCCCTCACAGCGCTCGGACCGAGTCTCGGGAGGCCGGGGTGTATGGGACCCACGGAGTTCGATGGCTCATTCGAGAACCGTTAAAGTTGTGTAATTATTCTATATGTTGTAAATTTGTTTTAAAAATACTTTTAATGTGCTGGAAATCAATTTATAAGATATTGAAAATGCTCATTTTTCATTGATATTCAACAATGTACGGAATTGGATTCCCTTATGAAGCACATTTTATGTTTAACAGAATGATGTTTGTCAGCCTGATTCATGCCATTGTCGATATTGATATGGTGCCAGAGCAGATTACCTATTTAGGATATGGATATCAGCTACATATATCTTTAACTTTTGAAAGAGTGTAAAACTACTTAAAAATATCGTGAAAAGAATAATAACATTATACAAACTCGTACAATGGTCCTAGGCAACATAGTAGCTCAGGCAACGATCTTGTTAAAATGTTTGTGTCTACAGAGCCAAATCATAAAATGCAACAAACTAACTACAGAATTCCCCTCGGTGTACTAAACGTACTGTCTTCGGCGCTGTCTGCTGAAGAAGGTAGCCTTCTTCTGGACCGTATGCACATAGTAGTTGACTATATAGCACTTTGTGACAAAAATTCACTTGTGTCTTATTCTTGGGTTGAAACTATAATTTCTCGTTTATGTGAAACTACACAAATGAAAAAATTGCGATGCAAGAAGTTTTATATCCGGGTCTTGTCAGGTCAACGCAACGAACTTTTAAATTTACTCATCAATAATTTGATACCAGAAATAAATACGTATAAGTATAACACACAAGCAAAAATTTTTGCGAATAATAGACATTTTCTATTGTTTTGAAATAGTTCGAGTTAGGCAGCAACTCTAATATGCCAGGAACAAAGACCACAGTCCATGATCGCACCGACGTCCCACAGTGTCGGTCCAGGACGGGCTAACCCAAGGTTTTCGCGACGTCCCACAGTGTCCCACACCGCACCGACGTCCCACAGTGTCCCACACCGCACCCACACCGCACCGACGTCCCACAGTGTCGGTCCCCACCGCACCGACGGTCCCATGTGTCGGTCCCACAGTGTCGGTCCCACAGTCTCGGTCCCACAGTGTCGGTCCCATGAGTCGGTCCCACAGTGTCGGTCCCCACCGCACCGACGTCCCACACCGCACCGACGTCCTACAGCGTCGGTCCAGGACACGCTAACCAAGGTCTTCGCGACGTGCCCCAGCGGTGCTGGTCGTACCGTACCGGAGCCGGATGACCGCTCTACGTTGGTGGCTCGATAATGGCATTTTATTCTATCAGCGAAAAAGCGTACATGTGTAGGATTGTTTGAAATTTTAGCAACGGAATTTTGTTATTTTGAAGCCGTAAGTTAATTAAGTTTGCGTTGCAACTTGAATGAGTTGATGCGCAATGGTCATCATTATAACTTGACTGTGCTGAAGTTGTACGCTTGGTCTTCATTGTCACTTGATTGTTTTAAAGTTCCAAAGTTTAAAGTTGTACGTAATCTTATTCCAAGTCGATTACGTTTAAGTTGCACGCTAGGTCTTCGTCCTAACATGATTATGATAAAGTTGTACTCCGAGGTCGTGGTTGTCACCCTCGTGACAAAATCCATTCGTGAGCTCTGGTCGAAGCCTCTCGACCCACACTGCAGAATGGGCAAATTTTCACGTTAAAAACTCATTCTCCGTAACATTGCCTGGGCCAAATCATTGCCTTTAGAACGTGCAATAAATAATTTTAGTTTAGGGTTTTTCATCGCTGTCTATTTCCAGTAAAATTACAAATACGCATTCATGAACTAAATGATGATTGTCTGTGGTTTGATTTAATTCAACGGTAAATGGACGTCAGCCTGAAGTCAATAACAAGAAAAGCCTTAATACATTTCTTCTGACGATGTCATTTGGACGTGGGTAAATGGCTCATGTGTGGCGTATGTCGCTGGAAATGTGTTAATACTCATTCCTACTTAACACGCGTATCTTATTCATGAACACGTGCGAGAATTTTTCAAACTCTGAATAACAGGTGATTCATGAATACTTAAGGGATAATGTAGTTCAGATGTTTCGAAAAACCTGTCACTGACGTATCGAGAAGTAGAGCATTGGATGCGGACAGCAAAGGTTTTACTAGCTAGTTATACACTTCGTAAAGCAAGTACACGGAAATCTAGTTCATTATCCTTCCTTAACTCTAACAATTCATGATATCTAATTTCGTACTGAAATAGTGCTTAACAACCAGAACAAATCCTTAAGATCAACGGTAATTAATTTTGCATTTCTGAAGAAGTAATTGTAAATCCCATCATTTAGTCTCCGACGGTTGTGTTATAAAAACCCCTCACAAAAGACTAGCAAACGGCAAACATTGATTGCAACTCTGAAACCATATACCTAACTGATGACGGTGGGTATCTCACATGCAGTAACACAAACTTCGAATTTTGAAATTATACAAACGACTTTCGGTAATGACAGGAACCTTTGAAAGAAAACAAAATCATTTGACAGGTTCACATTCAATGGTAAATCAATCATTGATCCCATCAATAAAAACATTCACGATTCGGTATTGCTTTCTCTGAGTTAAGTGGAATCTAATGTGACGACTTGTTAATATGTTAATAAAATTATAATTTATTTATAAACTCGTGTAAAATTATTTCGTGAGCAAATTTTTTCTCAGAAAAAGTTACGTGTTTAAGATGGGCTTTTACATTGAGTGATCATACATGTGTGACTGCGGATTGTCACACATACATATCACTTACTACCTACTTGTTTTAAAGCTTACACTTGAGAAAAGTGTCAGCAAGAATTTTGTAACAGAATGCGATTGTCTCTCTGTATTGCCTGTGTACGATTATTCCTGAACGGAAATCTCATTCAAATTTCAAAAAGAATCCTGCCCGTACGATATCCGAAATAGTTAGTCATGACAATGAATATGAGAGTGAGTATTTCATCGGCTCAATGGACTCAAGTTACTCATAATTCAATGGACTCAAGTTACTCATAATTCAATGGACTCAAGTTACTCATAATTCAATGGACTCAAATAACTCATAATTCAATGGACTCAAGTTACTCATAATTCAATGGACTCAAGTTACTCATAATTCAGGGGACCTAACAGGTCACCCCACCCATGCAGCACCACCACCACCGACTCATGTGAGTGCCCTGCCGAGGTAACCTGACAACGGCACGACGTGGCTGTGGCTTGCACTGCTGTAGCTCGCCGCAGCTGTAGTCAATGAAATTTTGAATGCAAAAATGTATTGAACAAATACATCAAAAAGCTCGAGATATTAGCTGGTATAAAAGTTAAAATTTGTATTAAAGCGAACTGAATATCTTAACGCACATTGCATGGAAGGTCAATGAATGCCAGGTAATAAGCTATGGACTCCTGAAGGCATTCAAGTGCATTTTACGCATTGTCTTACATTTGTCAACCAGGCAATTATTTTTATAACCTACGTTCCATTTGCGTATTTATTCGTGTAACACTGCATGCACAATCATCAGCTTACAAGTCTTCTCCGTAACTCTCTTTCCAACTTTATCAGACTAAAACAAACTTTTAACTTAGAAGCTTGCAGCAGTAAAATGAGTCACGCATTGCTCAAAATTTGTGAACGTCGTCTTGAAAGAAGTTTCCGGCAAAAAATCTAGGACACAACAGTTTCAATTAAAGTCCTGCAGGTTTTCTAAGACGTTTTGTTAAGTACAGCTTAACAGGTTTGCACGTCAATCTCCAGGTATGACGGAAGGATCGGAGGGCGTGGTTCAGACATCACAGTCGAGGTTTCACATCGCCTTCAATTCTGCCCGAGAATCCTCACAAATTATCCAGGCTGGCGGGGCCACACAATCCTCCTGAAAAAATAGTGCGAGGTAGGAATTTTAATTGGACGATGTTGAATTTTTGTGGCTGTGATAAGCGATAGAGCGATGCGCGGGAATATAATCATGAAGAGTGGCTTACAGTACTAGCAAGAGGTGGGACTGAACAGGATCCATGAGAAAGCTTGGATGACTTCTTCATCATATGACAGTGCCAAGTATACTCAAGGCGTCCAAACTACGGTGTTCAGCCAAGCGAAAGAGATTTAGTAATAGTTGTCAAAAATTAATCCATTGGAAAAGGAAAACTAGCGAGTGAAATCTTATGGTAATTCAAAACCTACGGATGAATCACGGCAGAAATGGATGAGGCATTCAATTAAATAACTTTAAAAGAAAAACAGCCTCTGATTTATAGCGTTCAAGGGAGTACATGTTTTCAAAAGTGATTCCAACATTATGTTATAGAAAACTTAGTTCAAAGTCGAAGAGTACTGACCATCCGAGAAACAACGGAATTCATAGTACCCTCTCCAGTCATTGTGGGTTAGGGTAAAATGCTTCCCTCCTGAATTCCAGTTGTCATATAGTCTTTTAGCACTGATTCTTCGTCGTTTATTTCCAGACAATGTCCTTATCAAATGATGAGGCGTGCGTTATAATAAAGATTCAGCAGCTATCCTTTAGTTAGTGCTGCTGCTTAGGCAAATATTACACTCAATCTCGATGCTTTTCAATACTTGAATTTCTCAACTTGCATGAGTAGCGGTACATTAATATGGATTATTTTTTTAGAAGGGGGGGATGTTGGTCTCGTGCTGTACTTGCAATTTGAAAACGATGTTGCAGCTTGAATTTNTGGTTTCGTGCTGTACTTGCAATTTGAAAACGATGTTGCAGCTTGAATTTACTAGCTCCTAAATATCCGATAACAGTCGATTTTTGCAAAAGATGTCCCCTGAAGACTTATACATAGGTAGTGACGTCACATGCGTAAAGGATAAGACCATTTGGAAGAGCAATCGGCGGTCGACATACCTGGCGAGATGAAGCTTCAGTGGGCGTATTGACGAGTACAAGTTCACGCAAAAAGTGGAAGAAAAAGCGCCCATAAGCGATGTCGGAGCAGGCACATTGTGATGTCGCGTCGCTATCGTGTAGATTACCTTTCAGGCTTTGCAGGGAGCTCATCGTTATTGTCAGCAATAATTAACTCCTTCTTAATGAATGAATCCTACTAAGAGCAACAATAAATAGTCGCGAACTGTTACGCGCAGTGTTGTGCTCTCGTCAAGTACTACTATAAATCTCCCAAAGTCCAGAGCCGTCCTCGAGTCGTGCTATCGTGGTCGGTATCGCCCTGGTATCGTGCCTGACGATCTATGTGTGGCATGTTCATCCCAATCTCGTAGCTTTAGTTCAGAGATAGCTCTTTAATTGTCTTCAGATCCAGCCAGCTACCGTATTCATGCTCGCCTCCAAAAAATCTGGATGCCAGAAAAAGGCGCACATCAAGTGTCAACGAGCCTCAAATAAAAAACCTTGCTATGCTCACTCCTAAAAAAGTCTTTCGTTATCGGACTGAGGTATGAGGGTGACCAAGAGATGTGCTAGAACATCTCGAGAACCAGCGACGGGATGAGCCGCGAGATAAGGGCTACTGACCAATTAACAGGTCCCACTCACAACCTTGCTGGCAACCAAGAACATCCTTACTACAACCAAAAAACCACTGGTTACATTTTGCGATTTATACTCAACAAGTCACTTGTGTTAACCCATTTCTTAGACCGAATTTCAATTGTCTTTTCGGCTAGAATTGACAAGAAGAATGGACGTATGCCTTTACCGAATTCTAAGTGATACTTTGAATTGAAGTCAACCCTAACACTAATGAGGGTATCAGAACTGAAACCCATTTAAAAATGGACATTGAGCGCTGTATTTAACAGTAGGCAAATTCTAAGATCCTGGTTCCTTTGCGCGCAAAGTTTTACATGTTTTTCTGATGGTATGGAAATTAAGCCCCTGGCTCTGAGGTCCCTTGCACAGGCTGGGATCCTGTCTCTGGCAAAGCTGCTCCGCATAGTTCACACTCCTTATTTATAGGAGCCATCAAGCGGCTTTTTTTTTGCCAACTTCAACGGAAAAGGAGAATTTTGCCGCTGGATTTAAGGCAATACTCGCCGGGGAATAAAATGAGATAGGAAGACGTTCGTTCGAGAATTGCTAGAAAAATAGAGATACTTCGGGATTCAGTATCGAATTACAATGTGTATAACTTAGGCCTCTTTTTCCCCATAGAAGATTGCAAGTTCCGGGAATTGGTGAAGACTGTATTTTCTGCAGTAATTTTGTTGGCACGAATATTTTTTTGCAACTAATTGAACATTAATTAATGGTGTCTAAGTTCGCACACTTCGATCTTCAACTACATTGTCTTATGCATGAATTCATTTCGAGAATTATTTTAGATTTTCTTGAAATATTTCTGTAAGCGCAATCTGATATGAAATCAAATCTTATCTCTTCAAATTTTTGCGGGTTTTGGTAACAAAACAATGATTCGACAAACGGAAACTTTTTTCAAAAAGTGTGCAATTTTACCCTTAGGAGGCAGCGTGCATTTTCCAAACGCAAATTCTTTCAATTTCCTACCATGCGGAATGTTGTAGCTTGAGATCTTGCATTGCTGAATAAGGCAGCAATAAGGGCCTGCAGCAATACAAAGCTCGAACTTTCTCATTTTTACTAATCCAAGTTCCGTAGAAATAATACTCACTTAGGGAATCAATACATGATCATAGAAAGCAACATTGTCTAAACATGTATATCTTATGAGAAATATAATGTTAGCGATCAAATTGTACATATATCAGAAAGATAAATTTCATAAGTCTTTTTTGTTCCAATATGCTACCACATTAGCTTTAAAACATTTGGAATAGTTTAAAGCCATTTCCTCCTTAGAGAATATCCAATGTTGGGAAAAATACGGGCGAAAATATCCATTCTCAAATACTGAGCTAAACTTGAAGTTAATTTCTACTCGAGCGACCGACTTTCATTTGGAGGAGCGAATCAATATTCATGAGAGGAATTTATACCCCAATTCGGAGTTAGGTACCGATATGTGAACATGTACGTACCCCTGATTTCTTTGATGTAGAAATTCTGCACAACAGATAACGGGAGGAATTAGTTAATTAAAACAACCAAGGATACGCTCCTTTATTTCTATAGTCATTTTTGAATGATGATTAAATTTACTGCTTTACCATTTGTGCTTTACAGAACTAGCATTCAGGATATGATGAAAATATGGTGTCAATTTTCACCGTGAACGTTTTTCAAGTATTTCAATTTTCGCGTTTTTAACTTTCACACACACGTTAATACTAAAATTAGCCCTGCCGTACATCATTTTTCCTGAATTTCCACCGTAGAAATTTAAAAAACAAAAGTTTTTTCTTATACATACTCATCATCAAACGTTCCACTATATGTATGCATATGTATATGCATAAATAGGTATACATTTATATTTTTCCATGTTTTCTCTATATTCAGTTGATTTTTCGGTAGCCTCTCAGTAATTTTAGAATATTCCCAAGAAAACTTTTTCATTTTTATTCAGCTTAATTCACGGAATTTAGCGTAGCAGCTCCATACTCACAAGTTTAAAATGAAGTTTGGGTTCATTAGGCAAGCAGTTTGTAATTTCCTGGTACTTGTAAAACACTTTTCAAATTTTCATAACGTTCACAATTTCCCCAGAGATGATTCTTGGTAAATACTGCTTAAGTTAGATGCTGTTTAAGTTAAATTTGACTTCAGGTTTGTATTTAGAAGTTACTGTTTTAAATCAACCTAGCATAGTCATACATTATAGATACATATTCGCCTTTCATAAGGCGATCGCTCTAGCACATTGTAAACCTACTTTTCACTTCCATTTCGCCATTCCATCTCCTCGTTAGACCTGCCTCGGCTCCGCTAGAGACGGTGTTAATGCGCTTGGCCGCTTCTCTAACTCTTCATTAAGGCGCGTTTTTGCCTTTCACATTTGATTGATCGTTCCTTCACTGATCAGATATTTACCTTAGAACACGCGTCCCTTCAGCGCGGTCTGAACGCGCAGCCGCTCCGTCGATGCTTAGACCGCTTCTCCTTCTCGGTCTCCACACGACCAACGCGCATGTCTGCTGACTGACACCATGATGTCCTAGTATGCTGAGCGTCGGCCAGCATGTCATATCATGCGGACTGGGGTCAAGATGGTCGCATCGTGTAAGTAGAGACTAGAACAGCATGACTACAGCATCGGGAGGTGGAGAATATGGAACTCGGCACAGCATGCCATTCTCATGACTAGGATCGGGAGGTGGAGAATATGGAACTCGGCACAGCATGCTATTCTCAAGACTAGGATCGGGAGGTGGAGAACATGGAGCTCGGCACAGCATGCCATTCTCATGACTAGGATCGGGAGGTGGAGAATATGGAGCTCGGCACAGCATACCATTCTCATGACTGGAATCGTGTCGTAGAAAATTTAAAGCTCGGAACTGCATGTCATTTCTATGAATTTTATGTCACAGTGTGTCGAGTATGTGAAGCAAACTCTATAATGTCATTTTTGTGATGTACGACTCAAATAGATCGGAAAACCTGCGCTTAATAAATTATGATCGTCAAATTAATATTTTTAGCGTCGGAATACATTTTGAGAAGTTCATGTCACATTGAAGCATCATGGTCGTTTGAAAGATCTGAAAGCTCCATTCTTACCATCTTGGAGCGCAGAGTTTCTTGTTGTGAGAGCTAGAACAACATTTCATTTAATCAATCCATGAGAATGCTCTAGTTTAGTTCCTTTGCATGGTCAGCGTTCGTTCACACCAATTGAAAACACGCATAATAATAAATAATTTATGAATTGAAGCACTGCAGCATGTGTCATCTAGGCATTAGTGAGTTTTCTTGACATATTTGAACATCAATGAAAACGAAAAGTGTGATTCGAGTTTTTCAGATACGAAATGTAACAATATCTTTTGAAATAAAATGTTAGTGCTGCCTTTGTGAGATTTTAAAATTTGAAGCACATTTAATATTCAAGAAAATATGATTCCAGCTAATTTTTATGGTAATCATAGGAGAAGAATTACTCAAACGAAACAGAAGACAGTGGATGATGCTCTTCCGGGAGAGTAGACAACGTATTCACGCACCCGTAATTATTATCCCTCAGTCTTGTAGCTTCAACTAATTCACAAGAAAAATTGTGGGTTCGTGTAGTTCTACGACAGCCTTTGAACTTGTGAAGTGTGCGAGTCGCATAACTGTTACGTGTACTTGAATAACACCAATGTTTAATAATTCGGAATTAATACGACGTTTGTAGCTGAATCTGATTTCTTAAGCTATGTATTAAGATTCTGTTTAAGTGAAGAAAAATTACCTACTGAGGGAGAGTGAAGATTATGAGTTTCATTCCAATAAAAACTTATCAGTATCAATAGATAAGCTTGGTATTCACGCTTGTTGTTACGAGTTTCACAGGTTATTTCAACACACTTAACGCGATTTTTTAGTACAGGAAAAATTTCATGTCCCCCATACATATACCTCAGTCGTAAATTTGAAATAAAGGATTTTATTTCCACAAATTTGATAATCCTATAAATTTTCCTTTTATTCTAAGCTGCAATCTTCGAGTAATGAACACAAATTTCATGAAAATTTGAAAACTTCGATTCATGTATTTTACTGCTTAGATTATCTTAGATGATCCCGCGTACCATGTGCGGCGCACATGGCAGTCTAGGACTCTCAACTGACGTATTATCGACTGAGATATAAGGCCGTGCATGAAGCATCATTCGCGCACCACAGCCGAAGAAACCACGGCGGAAAAGAGTCTTCCGTGCAGAGGATCGGTGGCTGATCCTTCACTAAAAGCTATCATTCTTATATGATATTCATACTGCTCAACCCTCCTGCTTCCAGTTCGCTTTCAACTCAGCTATGGTTAAGGGGGTTTGAGAGTGATGTGAATGTAGAATTGTATGGAGCTAATTAAATGAAAAGATAAATCAAGATCGAGAGTATGCTTGTGTTTCAGAATACCAGAAAAATAAAT
>VOMN01126818.1:0-34066 GCA_014899125.1 Orchestia grillus
TGATACCAGGCTGCTCTGAACTAACCAAGTTGGTGGTAACGAGAGTCGTGATGTAGCATATCTCTCGTACGCTGCAAGCGCCATGGTAGTAGTAATAATGACATGTACTGAAAATGACACAAGTTTCTTCTCGATTAGAGATAACACTTCCGGACAGCACCGAAAGTATTAGCAAGTGATATTGCTGAAACAAACGGGGAAACAACTGTGGTTGATAGGACGATGAGGCTGAATTTGAAGAAAATAAGCATTTGGGATTGCAGTTTTGCGTACAAGCAATCATACAAAAGCAAAATACGACACTGTGGTGCAATAAAACTACTTTGGGCATTTGAGTGTCAGTGCATGTGAGAGCTTTACGCAATACGTAAGTTATTAAAGCATTTTCTCCGAGTTCTTTGCGTGTGTTGAAGTGATGACGACGTAATTAGGACCGTAAACATCAATCATCAGAGTGAATTTGAATACAAACCTTCTCTACCCCATTTACATCCTTTCTCCCTGTCTGTCAAACGACGGCAAAGTAAGCCAGACGACTGTGTTCTAGGCGAAACCGTAGCTCGCTGCTTGTGATACGAATTTTTGAGCTCTACAACTGCTGCATAGAGCGAGGCTGTTCGATCTCCTGCCTCTCCACGGTGACAGGCAGTCATGAGTTGGCTCGGACAGCAGCGTCCTCTGGTCTGAACCGGAGCTAACGGACTGTGTGAGGGACATGCATATCTCCGCCAGTTCTCGCTTCAAAGAGTACTTTTTCATGCAGAGTTTTTACTTAAGGACCGCGGACAGCGGGATCCGAGCCGCTCGTCTAGAGACCGCTGAGAGCTGTTTTCCTTATGTGCTCGCACTTCACTTCTGGAGGGGGGGTCGTGAAATGAAACAGTTATGAATACATGCACTCCTGTTGTGTAGTATTATAGGCACATTCATTACACAGACTGCACTGAAGTGCAGCATTAAAACCTGGTATTTTCATCTGGAATCTATATCTCCCTAGGAAATTATGTACATAGAGCTACAAGGCACTTCAAAAAGAAAATTTTTCAATAGAAATAAGTGTCGTTTCCTGGGAAGCGTGCGAAGATCTTGGAGTGAATAGATACGATTGCGTGGAATGGTAGATACTCGTGTCAGTCTCCAATAAGCTCTAAATTATCTTTTGAACGGAAAATTGGCCCCTAAGTATGCAGAGACGAGTACTCTCATTCTCTGCTCGTGTATTTGTCATACGATGCCGCAAAGCCCCGATTGAGACGTCAAGCTGAAGCGCGCCTCTCAAAGATGTATGTTATTTCCTGGCCGTGTCCGCTGTAATTTCCTCACCGCGAAGGTTCCTTGTGTCGTCGTCTGAAGTGAGCGTTGCCTCGCACCGCAATGACTTGCCTTCTGATCCCGCCGCTGCCTCGCATGCGTCATCACGCACGCAACAAGCCCTTTCAGAAATCAGGCTTCTTACCAAGTGACTAGGGGCTCATGTGACTTCCAGTTACCCTGCGGTATTGTGCTCTCCTTCATACTGTAGTTAGGATGTATGTGAATTCGACTATAGTGGCCAAATTTCGTCACTAATAATGGTGGAAATTTTATTTTCCTAGCTGTTGTTGCATTGACCCGGATAGCTTTGGGCAGATGAAGTGCATGAGAAATGCGTGCGGTGTTCCCGCCTAGCGTCCGTAACACCTCGCGCTGCACAGTGCAATGAGCTAAAGCACATCTATTATTTTAGTACAGTCTTGCTGTCAGGACAGGCCTCCTTAATTAGTGATTAGGTACGAGCATTTCGAAACTTACAGCAGGACTCTGAGTTCACAGAGCAGACTTCTGGACTGCGGCGCTCGTCCGAACGACAGCGCTCATCGCTGCTTTGGAAATTGGAGTGCGGCGAGATGCTTTGCGCGCCGCACTAAGGCGCCCTTGTGCCTTGTTTTCTTCGGGCATGGGCGGGTTTGTTTATTGGTTTGGCGTTTACAGCATCCCTTCGTCACTTTACTGAAGTCAAACGTGCCCAATAGAGATTTTCTGTGGGTATTAATCTACAAATCTTTTCTCTGGGGGAATAATTGTACTATTTTTACACTTCACATTTTTTATTTACTAATTATGTGTATTAAAGTAGATTGTAATTTTCAGTTATCCTGCAGGATAGTGAGAGAAGCTGGTGAGATAATACTCATGTGAGCAGAAGTAATCGAAGTTCTTGACAGATTTCGGTCGTTTGAGAATATTGTACTCCTCATTCTTGCATCAAAATAGATTATTCCCGAAATTGTGTTCAATCGTTCCCGGACGGGGCTGTGCATCGCGTTTTGCCGCACTGCCTGCCCGGGGAATTACGGGGAACTCGGCACACTCTCGGAAGAGCAAACGCCCTCGCCAGCACGCGCTGGCGACAGGCGCGGTGTCGGGCGAGGAGCGGTGGCAGGTGGAGTGGCATGAGGGACAGCCCACTCTTTTGCCTGGCTTAAGGCAGCCCTTGTACATCAGTAAATTGATTCACTGAGAGGTTAATGATCTGAGATACTATGGCGTCAGTTAGCCTGTCGTGGCCACGGGCATCCTGAAATGGAGACCAGACGGCGAGGAAATTCCATCATATGAAATAGCCGTTAGTTCAATATGTGATTTTATCGAAAATCAGATATAGTTCCACTAAATAGGTCTTAGACTGGAGGACACTCGCTGCAAGCTCACGGGAGACGCTCGACTGAAAAATTTGTCAATTTGTGATGCGCTGATGCCCTCATAGGAGCGGGACGCCGCGCTGTGGTCGGGCTACTACCTCGTCTGACATGAGGGAATTAAGAGTAATATCAGGGTACCGCTACGTCTACCGCAGGGCAATTGGTGCTCCGGCGCAATACTCCCAACTATCTACTGTGCAGTCTCCTCTGCCTGCGTAACTGTGACCCAACTTTAACTTTCTTAACAGGAGTTTGAGTAACAAAATTACTTGGAATTACTAAGGCCTAATTGTTGAGGCTTATGTAAGTTATACGGGTTCCATTACCTGTCATCCTTCATGAGCTGCTCACACTATTGCTTATGCAAGTCATACGGGTTCTTCTCTGTGTTGCTTACTTCATTTACTGCCTTAACTCTGTTGTATATTGTTGAACTTCACTCTTTTGATTATTGACTTCGATCATTGAAGTGTTTCGCTGGACTACTGCGCTCTCTCCATTGTATTGCAACTGGTCAACTCATCGCTCTTCTCCTCTCATTGGAGGATGCGGACTGAGTCATATACTTTTGCGCTCTTGTGTATGGTTGTCTCGGCAATTGTTTTCAATTTGGGTTAGTGAGATATTTGTAACAAGCCGGTAAGCAACTTGTGCTTTGGTGAGTACAGTGATGCAACTGAACTCTGTATGACCATAATAACATTTCTGCATACCTTACAATTCGAATATTTCATTCAGAGTACTATCCGTCTTGTCCTACAACACATTTGCCCTGTCCGTATTCACTATACCACATACTGAAGTGTCCTCCCTTCATCTGGATGGCAGGAAAACTTGAGCTTATGTTCATGTTGTGACCCTCATGAATTTCTCCTTCTTTCTTCGCATTGCATGTACTTACATGTACAGGGTGCTCATCAAGCCGTATAATTTTTAAAGTATATGGCAACTCTGACACAGCGTCAGTCAGCCGTTAGATCGTCAAGTTCTTCTTTGACGAGAAAATTTCTACTTTCGGTAGGGCCTTTAACAAAATAAATGACCGTTGGATCGCCCCGTAGAGTACTGAGGTTCACCCCACGACGACAAAGAAAACGCAGCTAGCGTCATGACCCGCTGCGGGATTTCGAGTGAAGGTGACGTGCATACCTTCTTCTTCGCAGACCACGAGAAAGTGAATGCTACCGTCTACTGCAAAGTCCTGGAGGACAAAATTATACTTTTGATGAAGACTAAGGCTGCTGGTATAAATTATGTCCTCCAAGAAAACTCGGTCCCAGTCCACACGGTGAACAAAACCATCTCCTTGCTCGAGAGATCGAGTGTGCGATTCTGAGAGAAGGACCTATAGCCCTCCAACTAACCTGACCCGAGACCCTTGGACTACTATTTCTGGGTACGAATTGAAGCTAGCATGAAGCCACAATCTTTGGGCTAGAGTCAGTCACAACAGCTTCGCAGTCTTCAAAGACGACATCGAGCAGGCCGTAAGGCCGTCGGAAAAGGTAAAGATTACCCGCGCCGTGTCCAAGCTCCACCTAAGCTTAGGAGACGTCATCATGGCCGAAAGCGATCATAATGAATGAATAATTTGTCTTCTTGATCTGATCGATAAACTGTGATATTTTCAAAGATTTAGTATGATTATTTCCAGAAGTATTAGAATTTAAACAGGAATGAGGAAAATTGTACAGATTTATCTACAAAACCCCGTAAGTCAAGGTCTGTGAGCCCAAGCCAGTCTCTTTCAAAGCGGCGTAATACTGTGTGCGTCCTTTTTTGTTAGTTAAAACAATGCAGATGCGCTCCTTTTGAGTGCGTCTCCTGATGGAATTCCTGAGCCTTTGTTTCTATGCTTTGATTTCCCCAAAGACACCGAGACTATTTGAGGCTCTGGCTGTAATTGAACGAGCTAAAAATTTCAGTTTGTAGAGATATTAGGAGTCTGCTCCCACAGCGGGACCACAGTCCCGTCCACCTGCCTGCTCCCTCAGTGGGACCACAGTCCCCTCCANAGGCCACCTGGACCTCACCAAAACGAGCGGGCTCCACGGCGTACTGGTTAACGTGATAGCCCCTCAGCTGGAAAGTTAGGGTTCGACTCTCGGCTCAGGCGCTGATTTTCACGTAACCACGGAGTGCTTCCCTTGGCAAAGGAAGCTTAAACCTCGCATTCCTCGTATCCCTCACACGTCAGTAGTTACAAGGTATTGAAAACACATCTTAATAAAGATACTTTCCTCGCTGTGACGCACGTGGAAGCATTCAGTTCAGGACTCCGTGTTGGAGCGCTTGCGAGTTCGTCCTCGCTTCATTGCTCATGTTAGCGGCTGTTTTTCCGTCCACTTGAGGTGTGTTAGGCTCATCACTCGTATTTGATACCTACATGATGGTGTGCTATAGAGATTGACCTAGTTTCGAAAAAAAAACTGTAGATGACTTCCAGCTTTAGCTTATGACCAATTGTTGTTAATGACCTGTTGTAGTAAAAGACCAATTTTAGCTAATGATTAATTATCACTTCTGACTATTTATATCTTGTTGCAGATCATGCTTAACACGTTGACTCCGAAGTGGGCCATATATGGTACACGCGATCATCTAACCTAACCTAATGTAACCAAAACACTATCATGTATAAATACAAATTTTCGAGTTTTCTTCAGATTTGTTTTCATCAATCGAATAAACTAGTTCTGATTAGAAAGAAAATTAACGGAGTAACCAAATTTGTGAAACCAAAATCCTTCATTTTTAAATTCACAGTAGAGATATTTGTCGGTATGTAATTTTACCTGTGTGGAGAATCGGATTCAACGTGTTAATGACCCGCTGTAGTCAATGACTAATAATTACAGCCAAGTCCCATTATGGTCAATGACCGACTGCTCCCAGAGGCCGACTGTTTGCATGAATGCCTGCTACCGTTAAAAAAGCAATAAACCTTTAATGATGGTAACTAACAAGATTTTTTAACCATCGTGATTATTATTACTAGTTGTATAGATTGCATCGCTTCAATGACTCGGACTATGTCCCGCCTAAAAAGAAAGGACGATTTAGGGTGAAATGTAGAGAACGAGGAATCTATGCACAAGGTTTATTCCCACACAGGATTAGCTGAGCGTAAAAACAGCACGTTAGAAATGAGGAGGAAAAGACAAAGAAGGGATAGCGAAGAAGTTGTAACATGTGAAAGTAGTAAAGTGGACACGAAAGACAAAAGTTCCTAAAGGTTATCTTTAGCTTAGGTAACCTAGCAGTGAGCGTCTAACAGCGCTGTGACGTCTGGGCGCCTGTCCCTTCAGCAAGCGATGGACAAACTTCTTACTTTACCCTAATGCCTGTTATCCTACCTCCCTTGAGGGGCTAACCTCACTGCCTGTTATCCTATATTCTTTGAGAGGATAACATTACTGCCAGTTATCCTACCTCCCATGAGAGGCTAACCTCACTGCCAGTTATCCTACCTCCCATGAGAGGCTAACCTCACTGCGTGTTATCCTATATCCCTTGAGAGGATAACATTACTGCCCGTTATCCTATCTCCCATGAGAGGCTAACATGGTGAGCTTCTCACGATAATCTGCGCGTCAGAATGATCTACTGATGATGATAAACTTCTCATGAAAATGAGAGACTGTTAATGACCTCCTGGCGATAATGGTCTACTGCTGACAATGCTCTACCGATGACATTGATCTATTGCTGGCAATGATCTATTACTGGCGATGATCTACTACTGGCGATGATTTACCGCTGGCGACGATCTACTGCTATGATCTACTACTGACTATGATCTGCTGCTGACGATGACCTACTGCTGACGATGACCTACTGCTGACGATGATCTACTGCTGACGATGATCTACTGCTGACGATGATCTACTGCTGACGATGATCTACTGCTGACGATGATCTACTGCTGACGATGATCTACTGCTGACCATGATCTACTGCTGACGATGATCTACTGCTGACGATGATCTACTGCTGACGATGATCTACTGCTGACCATGATCTACTGCTGACAATGATCTACTGCTGACAATGATCTACTGCTGACAATGGTCTACTGCCGACAATGGTCTACTGCCGACAATGGTCTACTAACAATAATCTACTCCTGACGATGATCTACTGCTGGCAATCATCTACTGCTAATATTGATCTATTGCTGGTGGTGATGTACTGATGCAAATAATCTACTGCTGGCGCTGATCATCAGCTGACCGTGATTTACTGCTGGGGATGATCTGCTGGTGAAAATGGTCTTCTACAGGCTACGATGTATTTCTGACGTTGAATTGTCATAGAAATCTCAGAATAACTGATATTAATCGTTCACTGTGGAGCATCAGCGGCATTCAGTGGGTGAACGCTTGGCTATTGCTAACGATTGAACGACTGCAAGTAAAATAATATTTTGCACGGTGAACCTCCAGATGCCACCCGGTCGGCCCTTTTGTAAAAGAAAAAGAGTTGATCTGCACCAGCTTTAATATAAACCAGTGGCGTGAAGCCCGCTGGCAGCTCCACCTCAGTCTTCAGTACAGCCGGGATGATCTCTTATTTTCCTGCGCTTTTGGGAATTTTGAGTGCTATTGTCTCTGTCGACAGCGGAACTTCCCATTGTTCTTCTCCACATCGCAAATACGAGGTGCTGGTTCTCAGAGCATCCGTACCCTGCAGGACGGAAAGACTGACCTGGCGTGTTGAGCAACACCACATGCGTGAGTGTACTCTGTAATAAATGTGAAGAAAGATCTTTAGAATTGGAATACTCCCTTTTGTAATTTTCATGTGTAATCAGTCGCTTCAGTCCGCCGCTGCAACATGATGGAAACATGTTGCAGATTTAAAACAGGATTTAAGAAACATTTTAGAAAAATTCATAAATATTTTACTACCATTAGAATAATAATGCTGTGCTTAGTATTTCATTCCGGCTGTGACCCCCGCCCAGAGTGGAGGCTTTCAAACTTCTTTGGGCTATATCCCACCTAATCACTTCTAATCCCTCCTCCCACTCAAATGACATATTTGCTGAAAATAACATCTGAAATACTTTTTGATACATAACTATGTTTATCTGATGGAAATAACCCTAAAAATTAACAAATTGGTCCCACACCTCGTGAGTTGCCCTCGATTCCCCTCTTAAAAATCTAATAGCTCTCTTGTGCTGCGTACGTCCCCGCTGGGAGCCGCTAGTACACACGCTTGAAGGCTTATCTTGACTGCACGCCTGGCTTACGTCCTTTGTTTGCCTCACGTATTTCGGCGAGACTGCACTCGGTGGTTGAAGAGAAATTATTCAACGGCCCTCACCGAACTCTAAAAATGAACAATGTGTCATTTTTCTAGCCCAGCAATGCAAAGAAACGACAAAACAAAATTTGCAAGACACATTTGTATGGAGTGTACTTGAATATTGTGAGATATTGTACAAGTTTGCATTTAATTAATTACGAATTCTTAAAGATAACAATTTTGGGCTGACGTCACACGAGAAGCGAATGGTCACCGTTCCCAAGAAGACGCAAATATCCAATCACCAGCAGTAAGAAATACATTCCTTATAACACATGAACTGTTCGCGGTCTTCTTTCGTCGACGTATTAACGATTCTTTCCGTCACTTTCCATGTACCTACAAAGATTGGTTCAAGTGTACGGGAATATGAGTTAACGTTACATTCATGCTAGTGAGCTTAGAAAGACTTTAAGACATTTGTTTAGGGGTTATTCTGTTGCGGCTCAATTTTAGCAAGGCAGCTCAGCAAATTTGTGAAGGAATCTAAGCCAGGGATAAGGGAAATTTCAGCATAAATTAATATCATTCTTGGTAATTACGTTTATCTAATTTCTTTACGCGTAGAAGAATGTTTCATTTCCACATTCCAGAGGCACAAATGGGCGTGACAGCTAGGAAATTGTTAACGCTGTCACTATGCAGATATGGAACACAATCTCAGTGCATCACTGATACGTTTAGAGACGTGCCATTTTAAGGGCTTGAGCTGCAAGGAAATGGAATTCCTCTCGGAGTCTGGATCTGTCGTTTTCTTTGGGCGAAAATGTCTCCAAATGCTGCGCTATTACCTGGTCCCCTAAAATGCACCTCAGCTAATGGCCAAAAACGAATCGTCGTTCTGCACCTCTGGAACGATTCAATGGTATTGAAACGTAAGCGAATGGGGCAAACTTTCTCAATTGGATTTCATTCAGTGGCATTGAAGATTTTAATACTTCAAATAAGACGATTTTGAGGGTGCTTCTTTGGAACTAAGTGCGCTTAACTCACATTGCTTTTCGAAACAGAAATTAAATTCTCTTCGTGCATTAAATATTAGGACCGAATCTCTCATACATAATAAACTTTACCTTAGTTTTATAATGAACGACGCTCTTGTACAGGAATATTTAGATTGTTCTTCGTGGGACGCTATCCCGTAATGTTGATCTGACTACACTTTTGATCTTCTTTTCATTGCCGTGAGGAAGCGCTCAGTTCTGTGAAATGTTCACTAAATTTTATCGAAAGAAAACTATTTTGGTATACTTTTTCCAAGAACGATGAACGAAGTCTTTCAGCGGAGATACGAAATGCCTCGTTATTATAAATTTTTGAAGACCTTAATCAAAGTACAGCAATAAACATGTATGTCATGAAGCAAGTGAGAGTGCTAAAGCTTTTCTCAAAAAGCAATTTCATTGTATTCTTTTTAGTACTTAATAAGCGCAATTCAGTTTTCGTTTGGGATGAAATCGAATTCGTTTCAAAAATATATAAATAGACTAGATGAAACAATAGCGTGCAAGGATTTTTAGAAAACGTAATGCAATGTTCTGGCATAGTCACAATGACACCGTTAATAGATTTGTAAGAAAAATATTGCATGAGTAATATGTTAGCAAACAGGAGACGCGCTGTAACCTAATAAAAGAGATGGACCTGTGATAGAAACCTACGAACCGACGACATCTTTGTTGAAGAGAGAACGTTGGGAAATATAAATCGATAATGCATTTCAAGGTAAAATTTGTGAATCTAATAATGCCGGGAAAATACACTGGTCGTTCCTAGAATGAATAAACTAAAAATAGTTCGATCATGTGAACAAATGTAATTACAATAATCACATAAAAACATTTTCTCTATTTTAAATGTGAAATTGAATTTTCATACCTTTGTTTTACGTACAAACACAGAAGAAGACACAATTTTCCCGGCACGATGATTGCTTGCACTTAGGTTTATGGGAAACGGTGAGAGTTCATCTAGTTTGAGTACAGAGGATGGGATGAGGGCAGCGGTGGGTCGCAGGTGATGTTCCCAGCTCGCTTGCTTCGCAGCTCAGGCCAGCCGCTGCTGTCGTCTGTGCACCCTGCTGTCGTCTGTGCACCCTGCACTTCATACTTGCGTCACCAACTGGTAAAGCATCAATCCCGTATGTTTATCGATGCAAACTTCAGTTAGTTGTACAACTATGGAGAAGTCATCCATGAACGAAGCGTGCACTGCTACTGTCTTTATTGTGCTTCCAGGCATGTTTGCTGTTTTTGAACTTCTGTTTCATAACTCCCTAGTGCAACCATGAAATATACAGCTACGGCTCGTGATCGAACTTCTGAAGCTCGAGGCAGTTATTTTGTATGGTAAACGTAAATCGAACTCTTCGTTTAGAGACGCTAATGCCCCACAAGGTGAAAGGAGGGAAAACTAACTTGCATGTTTGTTGTAAATCATCCGAGCGTTCATTAGGTGAGTTGGGCATTTATCGAGAAGAGCTAAGGCCATTAAGCGGTAATTAGGCTTACAGGTCGGAAAACTGCCGCAACAAGTGGACTTATCTGTCTACAAGGTGAAGTGATGAGGGCCCCATTAGTGTGCATCCTTGAAGCAATGGTCACCATATCCCTGCCGTGCGCCGGACGTTCTGGAAGTGCATCAAATAACTTTGCTCGATAAGTTCTGAAATATTCGTTATTGGGACGATCATAAAACCAGTCATCATAGCCTGCGATTTGTGCGTGGCTCAGGAAAACCTCTCCTTTATGATGCTTAAGGCACTGTGGATGTCATTCGTTTGATGCGAGATGAGCTCCGGAGGCAAGATGGACTGCCCTACCTCGAATACCAGAAGCCATAGAGCTTCTTGAAATGGCCGGCAGCGAGCAATGGACGTCCGCTACAGTCGTCCATTGTGTTTGATGCCGTTGCGAAGGGCGCGAGCATCCTTTGTGTGCTCTCATAATTCCTTTTAAAGCGCTCCGACCGGGCTTTCATTAGGCGTGCGTCTGCCCCGCTGCAGCCCCGCACTCTCGCCGCCTCAGCTCGCGTGGCGGCCGGACTCCTCCAGCGGCCAGACGGGCCTAATGCCGGCCTCCTCCTGCGGCCAGACGGGCCTAATGCCGGTCTCCTCCTGCTCCGTGAGCTGTGCGTGTGTTCCTGGCGTGCTGTCCTCTCTCTGTGTCCTCCTCCTCCGTGAGCTGTGCGTGTGTTCCTGACGTGCTGTCCTCTCTCTGTGTCCTCCTGTTCCCTGAACTGTGCGTGTGTTCCTGACGTGCTGTCCTCTCTCTTTTGAGAGTTGTCCCATTATCCCCCTTCCCTGAGCATTCTGTTTAGATATACGGCAGAAATTTATCCTTATTCCAATGATATGAAAACTTAAATTTTGAAAATGTAAATATCCTTTTTTGAGCCTCAGGAAAAGGCAGCTTACGTCCCATACAATAGTGACTTTATCAGGCGTCCTCCTCATGGAACCAACGTCATCAGCGTTGAATATGCAAAAATTAAGGCCTTCTTCTAATACCAAGCAGCTAGTAAAGTATCTCATGGAAACTTCAAGAATTTGGTTACTCCCCTCATGTTATCCATGAAGTGAGCAAACTGCAAACTCTATGAACATAAAACTATTCCGCTCGAGCACAAACATACTGACGGAACAACATGTTCAACTACAGCTAACGCTTCCTTACTTCGTGTGCATCAGAAGACAACACCAGCCAACACACCACACACAGCAGCACAACACACCACACAGAGCAGCACAACACCCGCCAACACACCACACAGAGCAGCACAACACCAGCCGACACACAACACATCAGTAGGGGCAGGTTCTATTTTTACTTTGGAGCTATTTTTTTCCAGAACCCTTCATCTTAACTTCTTCTTGTTTTTTCCACTGGTTGTTATTCTTTATGCGTTCCTCAAAATTTTTGTATTTAAGCGAATTTCAAATGCAATGGTGCAATGTACAGTTCTTCACGTACCTTCTATTTTTTTTTCTAATCGTTTTGCTTCAAGCTGGCTTTTTTAGAGAATGCTTATTAGCTGATTCCTGAACCTGAACTTCTAACGCTAATTTTTTCTGGATTTGTTTCATGATATTTTTTGACAGCCATTTTTCCCACCAGCTAACTGTCCTCTCCCCTCCTAGTTTCTTTAGAAACATTTAGAAGCATTTAGAAACATTTTTCTACCACAAGTAATTTACATTTGACACAGGCTTACAATCCAATGAGGACTGACGAAGAACCGGAATCAGGATACATACCACATGTGGGACCGAATAAGCTACAAGGCTTTTTGAGCAACCAAATTAGAAATGAAGGCATTCAAATCTCTTGACGCTCATAAGCATCGTGTTTCTCTAGTTTCATACTTGCCTTGGCTTCTCTAACTTCTTCTCCACTGCCAAACTTCCTCTCACGACCCAAAAGTGTTCGATACTTGGACACATCCTTGCTTCTTGCGTTTCTTGACTTGAAAATTTCTGGCCCAATTTTTTTTGCAGTGGTAACTTTCGGGGTCTCTTTGCCACAGCCTTTATGGGGAAAACATCACTTTTCTGTCACTGCTGCCATCGATATCCAATGCACTGCCACAAAATTTCCTCTCTGGAATTGAAGAACTTGGCTTTTACATATGAATTACTAAGTGCAACGTGAGTTACGATGTACGATAACAGCCTCACTATTCAAATGCGCCCAGTTGAGCCTACCCCATTCCGTTCCTATTCAAGCAAGACTAAGGTATCACGCTCTCATAAGAGGGTAAAGAAGAGGCTCGCTTGGTCCATGGAACCACAATTCCAGCCTCAATTCCGTGACCCTTTCATGGTGCGTGGCTGCAGAGCTATTGCAGGAGCAAGCTTCTCTCACGTGCCTGACGTGTTCCCTAATTTGCTGTTCTCATCCACATTCACTATCCTCCGACGGAAGTCCAGCCGCCCGCCTTGATGGGCTCAGTCTCCAGCTTTGTTGAAGAACGAGGTGCTGTAGTTTCGGCCGCCTCGCCACTGCGATTTCTCAACAGAAACCTGCGCCAGTCTCAGCAACTCGAAACTCTGACCTAATCTCCCTCGAAGATTTCGCTGCAAACCATAATTTGCTTCATTCTACACGAGCTGGATTACCTAGAAATTGATTTGGGGCTGAATGACTCTGGTGGTTGGTAGTTTCTTGACCCACCGTAGCTTCTCACCCTATGTGGGATCATTATAGTTAATGCAATTATAGAGACTAATTCTAGAGCTGATAATTCGACTTTATAGTGAAAAAAAGTCATAATCTTCAGAAATATAATTTTTATGTATTTTTTGCCCCTTTACGTGCTTCTTATATCGAGGGCCAGCAGAAATAACGACACAAAGCACAGCGTTGCACCAAAATTCTCGCTGATGTAAGAAAACTAAGTTTAAACCTGTACTGAAAAATCGCTCTCATTAATACGTTTGAACAGCTTCTATGTTTGCTTACTGAAAATCAGGGTTATATTTTTAATGAACGTTTAGCTCCTCATAATAAGAAATTTTACCCGAGTCTGCGTCGTTAATTTGCCTATGTTCAATTTTGCCGTCGCGTGGATTTCTGACTCATCCTAGTCAATGAAGTCTGCCGAGTGAGAAGAGGCCCGCACAAGCTGACCTTCTTTTATTACTTGCTTGAGCTCTCTTGCGCAAACTTGCTCGATTACCGAGGAAAAACTGCGTTTTATTTCTTTCGCGTGCGCTAAAGTTGAGCGGTCTACGCGCCGCCGCCATCTCTGTGATCAGATATTTGATCGCGCTCGTCCGAACGATCTCTTGGCCTACCCTGCTCTCTGCAGCGTGCAACTCGCGCCCAGCTCCCGCACTGCGCGATGTTCACGTCCTCGCACGCCAGGTCTTGGCCTTGCTTAATTCTCGTCTCTGCTGCCACGCTAAAGCGGGACTCGTTCATGTATTCTAGTCTCATGGACTGCACATTGCGCTTCTTTTTCCTAGAATGGACGCTCCTTTGAACATCACCTTATCAGCTCACATTACTTTACGGAATATTACCGACATAAATGACTGAACACAATTCCAAAAAACCTGCTTAGGTATGTTGGTTGGTACTCAAGCTTCAATTTAAATAGCGTAATTTGAACCTCCTAAGTCAGTCACGCACTCTAGTATCGCAAAATTTTCTTAGCTCAGATCGTTCGAATCGACGTGATTGTGAGCATCGTGATGACGACTTTTCAGTTTCATAGCACTCGTTAATTTCCGTAATTATCTTCGCGGGTGGCAGACGCTAGTCATGGTTGCAAAGAGGGTGATTGATGAACGCAGCAATAGAAACGTTACTGAATAATGTTCGATCGCTCGATTCTTCTCTTGAACGTATTTTCGAAATAAATTATAATACCCTCGTCAGTTTTTCTTCGGTTGATACATTTCACGGCAAATATCTCCCTGCATCGCATTAACCTATCGCACTTTCTTAGCGATGTAAGACGCAGCATATGTTTCAAATCTGAAAAGAACGAAAAACGCACATCAACTTTTGTTTCTCACAAATTTATTGAGATTCCTTTCATCGTATACCGTTGATGTAATTCTACTGGACGAAAACGTGTACGACACGTTAGAGCATACGAAAGTACAAAGAGCGACAAGCGAAAGAATTAAAATTCTACGGTCTTTTATCATTTATTGATATAAGAAAAATTATTCTAGTAGACTTGCGTATCAAGGGGGAGTAATATTCCTTCAAACTTATTTAGACCTCGTAGTTCTGCTGCGTGCTCGCCAAAATTGGCTCGCTACCCAGCGGTTGATGTGGAGGGTAAGCATCACGAATTTTAGCAGCCCTCTTGAAGCCACTCTGCTCTCTTTTCTGCCCCTGCGTGTTCTTTTCTCTCCTCACGGCAAAGCCCTTTTGCCCGTTGTCCCTCCTTCTTTCAACGAGATTAAAAGAGGGAAATGAAATCGATGGCTCTGAAGCTGTAATTCATCTCAAGGTGGATCCTTTCGTCAAGATAGGTACGAGTGGGACTTGACGAGGAGGACAAAGTGGGCTCATTAGGAGCCTCTTCAAGGCACGACGATACGACCGCTTCTTAATTATGGACGGATTGTTTCCATTGTGCGTCATCTTTTACAGCCAGCACAAGTGACTCAAAACGGCCAATTCAAATCAACTTCTGCCAGGTACAGGCTTTCAGTGAAATCGTTGAATGGATGTCGTTTGCTCGCCTAATTAAAACGACATGATGAGCGTAATCTGGCCGGTTTTTGTTTCATACACGACATTTCTGTTTCGTCTTTGCGACTGTTGATGGAAATACTCGTAAACGCATTTTTTAGGAGTGATTAAATGAATTTCTCATAGGGGTTGTACTCCAAGTTATCTTCCCGTTCTCTCTGTACAAACACTGTGCGAGGAGCTTGCAGTGAAGGAAGGCGGCAGGTATGCGCTGCTCTGTCTCCCGGCCCACACACGATACTTTGTCTTGGATTGTCGAACTTAAAGCAGCACTAGCGAGTGCCGATCGCCTGTCTTTTGACTGAACGTGTTCTCTTTGAAATAATCAAGTTCCCTTTACATACATATGGGCAAGTGCTTCAGCTGGTCACGTACCAGCTTATGGAGACTGTCGGCTTAAATAGAATCAGGCATTATCATGGAAGACTGCCAAAGAGTCGCTACTATTCCTTCCATTCATTTGATCATATTTCGAACATTGTTATGAATACATATTCGTTTATAGGAATCATCTTTCATACATTGCTGTCGTTTCACTGACAGGGGGTCTTAATCTTTGGTACACTCACAACTCAGTGGTAAAATCAATTCAGTCGCGAGACATCTTTCAGCCGCCCTCCATATTTTCGGTCATCATTCTCATCACCATCAGTGCAGTCATCCGACGTCAATTTTCTCTGGTGTCCTTCATGGCTATATCCTAAAGAGTATTGTCTTGAAGGACTTACTCCTCCTGAGGCATGTATAAATTCCTGAACATGATTCGATAGAGTATGCTCCTACTGCCTGTTTTCGACTGAGTTTTTTGGGACCCGTGATGTTCTTTCGTGATACTGCCTCAAAATCGGTGAGACGCATTGCAGAAGACCTTCGCTAGAGTGTTTTCTGCATCAATTTAGTTTACTTCATGTTCGAAAAATTCAGATTTGTTGCTAAATTCCTTGCCAGTGTTGAAACGATTTCTGGGTAGAAATTGGAATTAAACTCCTATTTTATTATTCAGTTGTACATAGTAATAAAGAATTCTCCTCTGGCAGAATTAGAGTGAGTACATTCATGACANATTCAGTTGTACATAGTAATAAAGAATTCTCCTCTGGCAGAATTAGAGTGGGTAGAATTAGAGTGAGTACATTCATGACAATCCTTAAGAGGGAGACCCCAAAGTTTTGTTCTGGCAGACGTGGTCCTAAAGCTGTACTTTCGCACAAAGAATTCCTGTGCCGAACTTCCCTAAGAGTTTCATTATCAAAGAAAACTCGGCTCAAACTACCCGCTCCGAACATTACAACCTGACGCTAATGCAAAAATTTTGTAAATTTTCCAGCGAAATAATATTTGAAGGCGGCGGCAATTCGAAACTTGGCTCTAGAACTTTTTATGGACGCAACTTTTGAAAGGGGAAACTCTTCAGCAAATTGAGGCCGATGTTGGCTCATAAAGAAAACTTGCTGCGTTTATTGCATTGGGATACTAAATTGTTTGTCATGTTCGATGATTTTTATTCAGGAAGCTTCAACTAGTGCAATCGTTCGTTTTGTTTGTGTTTACCTATCAGGATTCAGCACAGTTTTAGCATACACGAAACTTTTGCTTCACGAAATTGGCCACTAGCAATGTCTCGGGGAAAAAGCTACAACTGTGCACATTTTAGTGTATAACTGCCCTTGAAATCAACTGCACTGTGCTCACGTTTACAGCCTGAAATCTTAATGACAACTTTCGCTATTTTAGAATTATCTGCATTATGGTGGGAATGCGGTCCATTTTCTCTCAACGAGATGCAACTCAAAAACGACCTGAAGCTCAAAGTATGTGCGATGAAGTCATCCTTCAGCCGATTTTATTAAAATTCTTGTGAAAACACCCGTTGAAGTGTATGTGCATCTTTGTCGAAAAGTTAAATTAAGAACATATTCAAAAACAGTTTATTTTGCGCCATATCTTTGAACAATACTTATTTCTCAGCAGATGCAAGATAAAAGCACCCTCATACTTGACACGAAGTGTCTTCATATATAATAGTTGCTGTTATTTTGCCCTCTTTTTTCCCGCTGACTGGTATTATTCAGCGGTAAAGGTCTCTAGTACGCCTTGTCTCCCTTTCCTGAATGAATTTTGAGCTCGAATTCTCTTCTTCTGGATGCCCCTAGTAAATGCGCTTATTTGCAGCAAGTTTTGAGTAGGGTAATTACATAGGGGCACTGGAAAAAGCAATCTCAATTTTTCAGTATCGTTTAACAGTTTCTATCGTACACAATATCCATTAGGCCCCAGTTGAATTTTTGCCTCTAGAAGGGAATATATTCAAAAACGGAAATTCAGTTTTCATGTCAGATTACATTTTAAACCTCAAACTTCAGCATCAGCATCTACCATTTTTAATATTGAAACCAAATTCACGATTTACCGTGAATACAGCACCCATAGAGTCTGCATATGTCAGCTGCAGCCATTTGCAGATCAAGGAATTTTGCCAACTCAGCTATGATTTATTTTTACTCAACTATGCATGATTAATGCTTCCTGCTTTGTACCATGTGCAATTTTAAAGAGAAAAAACAACTAAATATTCCCATTTTCATACACAATTTAGTAAAATAATACTGATTTTCAGAACTATTTAAAATTCGTCCAGGATACGCCCGTTGAAGCCCTTCAATTCCTATTCAATTATGTACAGTGCCCCCTATTGTTCTGGAGATGGCGTTCTGCACCGATTGCTCACTGTTGACATTCGAAATTTGTGAACATAATTTTGAAGCCACCCCTTGCATTTTCCTGATGCAGAGAAGTACGCGTACCATGCCGAGATACTTAAACACTGGCTGCAAACCCCGTAGAGTAATTAAGCATTCTGCAAAATATGTACAATTTCTTACCCGACTTAGCGCTTCTACGAGTTCATAAATCCCACTGCAAATATTATACCTTTTTAATATATTGCGCTGCTGCACTTACTTAAATGTCATCGTATGTACAATTTATCTTTTGCTCGATGCAGTTTTCTTACCTTACCTTGTTCTTACCTTACCTGATCTTACATTACCTGTTCCTACCCGTGACACGAGCACCACTCGTGTTTCCTTCTCGGGTGAGCGGCTGTGATGCTCAGTGATACTTTGTAAGTCCGATGAAAGAGTGGAAAGCCTTACTTCCTTTAATGTAGTTTCGTATTTGTAATATTTTTCTGTCTGAATTATTTATTAATATAGATTTCTAAGTAAATATCTGACAGTATGCGTAGTGAGTGCGCTTATAGAGGAGTAGCTGCAGTAGATGCGTCAAATGTCGACAAAATAATTAACTGATGATGATTGATGTATTTTGCTCACTATTCTTCCACATCTAGTGGAACCAGGAGATTTGCAGTGATCTGGCACCCCAGCCTTGCTAACCTCGCAAAAACACCCACTAAATTCTCCCTCCCCAACTTAAACTTTTATTCGTTTACAGCTGCACCGGATTTAGTTACTGCAGAGACTGTCTAAGTTTCCCTTTTCATACTTCATGCTTTGCTTTCCTACAATTTTACAAGTGAGTGCAGGTTTAAGCATATTATTCAATCAAATGAGCATGAACAAAGACGTAGTTCCGTAGACTGACCATTTTGAGTTACGTTTCAGCTTATCTTCATGGAGCGCGCTACCCACTGGACTCCAAGCGACAATTCTGTTTCGTCCTGGATTTATTTTCTAGATGTGTTTGATCGGCAGACAAACAACTTCCTTTTTCATTACGTTCGAGCTTCCGTGATCCTTCTTCTGTAGTACTTCTATTCTAATTTAAATTGATATCTTCCATGTGAACTCGAATACAAAGCCTGAGTTTCGGTTCAAAATTCGGGCCGTAAGGCTCTTTTGAGCTCCGCTTCACTCATTAGCTGCGAGCGCCGAAAAAGAATCACAACGTCAGAGATGCAGTTTTGGGTTTACCTGACCGCGCAAAATGTCTTGCAGGTGTTCTTTAGGTGCCATAATTCCAGAAATTACACATATCCGTCTTGGTGCCAGTAGCCGTGGCTGGCTCACACGGCGCTCGAGGCCCGTGACAGCGTACTACACTGTACACTGGGTGCACAGGTCGCTAGTGCGTGAGGCAGCCCTGGCACTGCCATTTGTATTAGCGCTGTAGCCACTTGACCGCTGCACGCAGCTCAGTTATTGTGCGGTCTCTGATTGATTCTACTTTTGCGATCCTCTTTTTACTCGCTCGACATCGATCTGAATGATGTGAAACATTTTCATCACTTCAGAAGCTTTTGATTTCTTCTTCAAGTCAGCTCTGAAATATTTTACCATCTTTTCTTCATCAATCTGCTCTCATGCCATGGCTCCCTTCCAATATTGATGTCTCAATAGCAAGTGGTGGTGATTTCTTGAGTTCATCATACATATAATGTGTGAAAACTTGTATATTGAACACATAAATTGCTCACTGGAAGAATTTCGTTGCTGTTCATTCAACCACAACTGATTTGATAATGACACGAGGGCAGTTGCAGACAGCTTCAGTCAATACTCTTCCCGTAATTTAAGTGCCTCTTAACACACATTTTGCTACATGAAAAATTATATGGGATATTTCAATCATTTACATACGTGACTCACCTTCCCTTTTGCAGTTTAATGACGTTAACTTGAACGCAAACGCTTACCGTGTACAATTGAACGCTCCAAAACCAGAGTAGGTATTTGTAGACTGTGTATGTGCACACTAATTTGCTACGTATTGAAATACAATGGAAGTTAGGTATAAGCAAATACAGTAAAATTTCATGATTAAGACTTCACCGGTACGCATCTAACGTCGATCATTGTTGTTGTTCATTTGACGCCGACTTGAGCGCGCAGCAGTTAGCAGTGCCGCACACCTGCGCTGCTCATCTAGGGACGCTAGAGCCAGGGTGTCGAGTTATTATTTCCGAAGCATGTCTTTTATCGTTCGCGTTAGCTCCAAGTTTTTCTGTAACCCTAATGCTCAATTGTTTTGAACAAGTGAAATTCACTTTTTCTACTCTTTCTTTAGTATGTTGGACAGCGGGGGACACATGAGGAGTGTTTTACAGGTACGTGTTCAGCGGACGTTCAACTTGGTGTTCATCAAATGTTGTACGGGGCTTACATGCTAATGGTCAAACTGATGTTTACCCTAATTTACGGTGCCCTGTTTGCATAGGATCGCTGTAGACAATTGAAGTGCAATTCTCGTCCAGATCTTGTCTTGAGAGGCTAGAGAGCTTCACATGGAGCTCGGTGCAACGAGTGCCTTCGTGAAGTCACAGCAAGTGACTCGCTCGTCCACCGCTCGCTGGCGTCAGCTCTCCCTCAACTAGCACTATCGATCTGTCCGGACTGGAATTATGGACGAGATGAGCGTAGGGTTTGATGGAATAAATCTTAATATAGAATACCCTATTTAAAGTGTTACAATGTTGTCAGGAAGCAAAGGCGTGTCAGAGCTTCCACGTATGGCATTCATTAGCCTGTCTCAATACGTTGTACATTCGGAGGCTGACTACGCGCTGCAGCAAGGTATTGTCTTGCCTAATGAGAGCAAGTGATAAGCGTGTCCAGATCCAAGTCTGTGATGCACATAAAATATTTGTAATGCGGTCTGAAACTATTGCGCGGCTGAGCTCAATTTTCATCAGAACATCTACTCGAACGTATTTTCCCTTTCAGTGTTTATTTGCAGCATTATTCGTAACACAAACTCTCTTCTTCTGTTCCTACTAAAATAAATGAACGGAGCATTTGTTCTCTGAAGTTTAATAATCTGAAGAAAAAACGATTAAACTCTTGAAACGATTAAACTTCTTGCGTTGCGTGTGTACAGCAGTACCAAAATTCAATCAGGTCTCCAGTGCTAAGCGCAGAAAGAGCTCATTACAATTGATTCGAAGAATGTCAAATAAGACGTAATCATTAATGAATTGAAATTTAAACTGAAGTCGTTCGTCAAAACAAAGCAATACGGATCAATTTTGTATTTAAGGTATCGTCCCAGAGCAATTTTAGAATAGAAATCTCAATTGATGAGCTTTTGCTCGCTCATTAAAACAATTGCATTCAACTGGAGAGTTTTCCTTGACGGTCTAAGACTTGCCAATATCGCAGCATTTTCCTGAGCTACCTCGCTCGCCTGAGTGCTTTCACTAGCGCTCATTTTATCAGAGACGCGCAGAAGGTTGGCCGAGAGTTCAAATGACACTGAGAATTACATGGTTCATTTATGCAACATAAAGAATTCGAGCTCATATTCATAATGGAAGCTGCAGATTGGTAGGCTTAGCAGTCAAATGAGCAGAGCACTCGTGCTCTTAGGGGAAAATAAGACGTCATGAGACGTGCCTCAACTGGTGTCATCACTCGGCCTCCAGGGCAGGGCCTGGCTCAGCGCTGCACCACAGCCGCTCCTCCAGCACGAGGCGAGCGTCAGGCCACCCTCCTAGTAGCGCCTCGCTGCCCGCCTCCCACTCGAGTTTTGACCGCTTTCAACGCACGGTTTTTACTGCTTGCGAGTACTTTTACCCCTGATAATAGTTTAAGATCCTAAGCCTACGTAATGATAGTGGCAAGATGGGATCTCAAGACAGAAATATAGTTATGTGTACGGGTAGGAATTTTAGCGGGTACTTGTTTATTGTTCCCTTGTTAGCTTCTTTTTGAAACTCGTGAACCGTTTGTAACAGTTATTGCGCTGAAGTTGATCTTTAATGATTAGTTGTCGATAGTTACACTCATAGTATTTGATGATTAATGAGGCTAAAAATTAGGCACATCTTTCAAATTAAAAATGTAGACTTTTAAGCACGTCCTGCAGGACTGGCACCTACAGTAGCATTTTCTGCGTTGACGAAGATCAGCGTCTGTTCGGGGAGCGTCGGATCTTCTCAACGAGCTTAACACGTGTGAGGTGAACGTGGGTACGGACGATTCAGGAATAATTAGAAGTTAAGAAAAACCATGAGCAGTGACGCACTCGAAGCGGAATCGTTTATTATACTTTGAGGAAAAGCGTTGAATGTAGCACAAAAAATGTCGGGTAGCAAGCGCCATCGTGAGCCCTAGCATCAAAAGCAGACTCGCTAATGACTTTCATGTTGCGTCGTTTTTTTGGTGAAAACGCAATGGCATGACAAAGTCACGGAATGGACTGGAACAATGTTGTTCTGTCCGTTGGTTTGAGCTGGGACGCAGTATAAGTCTTCTACTGGAACGATACATAACGACTGAAAAGTAAGATTTGCCTCTGCTCTCCCGCACAGCGTGTCAGCAGGGACATCGGCGTTACTGCCGATAGTGTGCTGCTGGTGAGTCCAATTTTATCTTGAATAAATTTTTGAGTCAAATTAAGAATGGGAAAGTGTCTTATCATACATCACAATGTTTGGTTAGTTATGATTTGTGCAAATAACTACAAAACAGTTTGGTACAAGCTGCGTGTCATCGGACAACCTGCAAAAACGTCACATTTGAATTCAAATGAACTGAAGCATAAATGTTTCTTTGTAAGTATATGTAAGTTACATGGCACAAATTAATGATTTGTAATCTCATTGTAATATCCCAAGAAATATAAAAGCAAGTTTGCCAAAAATCAATCGTTCGGCCCCGNCCAAGAAATATAAAAGCAAGTTTGCCATAAATCAATCGTTCGGCCCCGTAAACTTGAACCCATCCAGCCGCTGACGTCGCTTTTTTCCAAAGAACGCAACCCTTCGCGCCCTGAATTCATTCCTCGCAGTACACCAACTTTTCTTTTTGCTTAGTGTTCGAGTACTGACATGAATGTTGGAATGTGGGAAAAAATAAATGAGTTCATTGTAACAAGCGCTCCTCCCGTCAAAATCACAAATGTTGTAGAAGTCCTGATATCATAGTAATATAAAGGGTAATTTGCATGTGGCTCAGAAGACACCCGGGGCGTAAGAGCTTTAAGGCTTTTATTAGGTCTTTTCTGACAAATGTAGCTTTCTGTAGTCCAAAAAATGTTGAGATTTACCGTACCTGGAGGCAGTGCAGTTGCGCGCGACACGTCCGTTCTCTCGCAGGTCATCCACGACCGATGTCTGCTCCAGCCGACTAGGTGTACGTGGAACCATGGAAATACTGTCAGTGACAAAAAGTGAGAAGCGAGTCCTAGCTGTTTTCTGTCACGTGCAACAGCTGCTGTGACCTTCACGAAGTGGCTCAAAATTCCCTTCGACTAAATTTTAGATTCCCGAAATTATTAATCCCATGATTCGTTACACTTGTGATTAGTAACGGGTGAAAACCCGTTGAAAAAAGTTACTTCACAGATGAGAAACTGTACCACTTTTCTCTCTTATAAAGAAGGACCTCGTATTATTCGTGCATGCACCGCATCATACCGACATCGCCCTCCTCAATACGTGGGCAATAGGTCGCTTGTGCATCCCATGCTCAGCATTGAGCGATATCACCGATCACAGGCAGGTCACCTAGTTTTCTGGTGGCCGGGGAAGTTTCTGCCCCTCGACTGCCCATTTTCCAGTCGCATCACGACCATGCTGGATGCAACTAGCTTGAGCAAGCATTCCATAATCATGACGGTGTCCTCAAAAACTCGTTGCGTAAGTGAGCCGTTCAAATCCTATGTAAATGGACACAGTATTTTCTTTTTTGCGAGGTTTGGAAGCGTCGTTTGCGCCATTACCCTGTGTTTGCAGCTTTATTGTATTTTTTTCATCACAATTTTAGGTCGAGAAGAGATCAGTTCAGATTCTAGTTCCATTGCAGTTTGGGTGCGCCCGGTAAGCTGTGATGAAAATTTTAGCGCAGAAATGACTGAGAAATATAAACTAGGATGTTTTTAACGTCTTTACAAACTAATACTCTTTAGTTCTCAATTTGAAGCATGTTTTTTAACGTAAATATATTCTATATGAAACGAATGCATTGTAAATTTAAAATTTCAAGTGCTGTTCTTCGTCTCTGCCCAGTGCAAAGAAGGGATTTTTCTCTGCAATTCAACTTGGCTGGGAATGGTTGTGCGAGGGCCTTGAATTACTGCGGAGAAGTGACTGCCTCGTGCGAGGGGAGTTGCCAGCTGAGCGCAAAGGTAGAGACTAAATTGCCTCTCGGAATTCGATTAGCTCCGTAAACAGGAGTCTACCGCTGCAGGTGGTCTGATAAGGTGACGTCCAGACAAGCTCTAAACATCTTCCAGACTTAGCTTGAGTGCCTCACAATTTGCCTCGATAAATATCTCACCAACAGAGAACGGTTGATTACTTCATCTTCACTAATTCGTATACATATTTCCTCTGATGTCTTATGCTGAATTTAAACGGTAAGCCTACTTACCTGCAGTTCATCTAAACATTGAAACGCATTTTGTAAACACAAGTTGATTTATTAAGCAAAGACAAAGATTTATTTGTTGTTATTTTACGAATTGCTACTTCAAAATCGCCTGTACTTAAGCACTACTGTGAAATTCGTGGAGATATCCTCTTGCGTGCTAATTTTTCGAAGTAACGGCCGTGTTTGGAGAGCACGCACAGCCCCACGCTGGAAGCACCTCATGTACGAGGTGAAGTCTCGTGAGCTGTGACGCTGAAGGATATCAAGCCATACTTGCAAACGACTTCTCTAGGTGTTGTGAACAAGTTCTTGTGCTTTGTACGGGAAATTATAAATTTATTCCTAAATTTTGCCGCTTCGCTAAAATAGAATGAATTAAGACGTGAAACCTTCTGCTTCTAAAAAATTCAATGCTTATGAATTTAAGGATTATAGCAAATTATTCAAGTAATTGTTTCAAATCCAATAAATTTATCTACCAATTTCACAGTGCAATAAATTATTTTATTGCTTATCATCTGTATTACGACTGTACATATGAGCAAGCTACACTTCAATGAAATGCAAAGTTGTATCAGTGTTTTGACTGTGCCTATCATTCCTAAGCCAACATCTTGAACCTTCCTTTTATTTTGGAGTTACTCTCCATTGCTGTATAATATGGAACTAGAATGTTAATACATAAATGACTTTTGAGGAAGCTCAGGTTGGTGACGGTAACATCTGGCCCATAATACAACAGTGCATGCGACCAATTTGATGCTGAATAAGTGGCACAAGAGTTGAATTAATTACTTTACTTTCCAGACGACGGATCTCTTTTATCATTTTACCATCGCGATTGTAGTTTGACAACACAGTTAACCGATGCGGATTACGAGCCTTGCTGCCGGTAATTGGTCGAGGTCAATCGATTGCCTGAATAATAGAACTACTTGAAGCAGGCAGTGAGATTAATAGTGTGAAGCGGTAATTAAATATGCCAGCGGCGCAGCAATAATTCAAGAAGTAGTGGCAGCTCAAAGGGAAAGTGGGTATAGCGCAAGTTTACCAGCAGATCAGCTTGTGTGAACTTAGAACCAGTCGTCGAGATCTACATTAGAAGCCTCTCGAGGCTTCACAGCTACCTATCTACAGTATGTGCTAAAAAAAGTTCAATATGAATCTTATTTGAAAATAAATGAAAGCATAAATCAATCAGACGCTGTTTCGATATAATAAATGATCAATATGCAGTTTTTCAAAATGTGATTCCTGCCGATGTTTGGATGCTTCAAAAAATATGTACTTGCTGGGAAGATATGTTCATAGATCCTTTGGGAAGCTCTGGGTACCGCGAAGTTACTTCTATTAGGTTTTCTATTCTTCATATTTTCTTGGTACAGTACAGGAGAAATCACGGAAAATATTACGTGTAAGCTTGGACGTCTAATATGGCGTTTTTTCAATGGAACAATTGGTGGTGAAATTATCGGAGCCGCTGTAATTGCGGTAACAAACTATGCATGTATGCAGGTATCAGCTCGACTTTTCATTTCTAATACGTTCTGAACTAATAACTTATAACGACTGCTGTCTTACAAAACAATTTGAAACATTCATACGTCTCCGTATACCGGTATTTTAATAGTCAGGTTTATTCTCAAAAGATTCATACGTTGCTCTATCTACAAAAGAATCCTCACTCATTCCAGGACATTGTCATGAAGGTAAATGCGGACACATGTTTGACTATACCATTCATTGCTCAATTAATTTATCACGCACACATCCAAGAAGCACTTTCAAGGAGAGGAACACATACTCCTTTTCCTTGTATTCTAACACCTTTGGCCGGTCGTGTTCTGTAAATTGCGATTTACGTAATCTACTGAAGCCTCTCGCTTCCAGTCCCTTCGCCTCCACACGTAGAAGGCTAATGTCCCGTTTTTTGAGGGAGGGTATGCGGCGGCTCGACAGCATGCATGTGTGTTACCGCCTGTAGTAATTCTGGTAGACAACATGACGTTTATAACGACATAACCAGTGGTTCAGTTTGTCTGACGTTGAAAAATTTAATTACATTCAGTTCTAGATGGTGTTTACCTTCTCTTAGTTGGAAGATATACAATAATTGACCACATTCATCAATTTTGTTGAAATGCTCGTATTAGATAACAAACACTCCGATGTACTAAGGAATCGGTCTTTTCAAAGCAAGTTACGAGAGCCCATTTGTTGTGCGTCGATTCTGATCCTATGGTCAACTTACTTGTACCAGTCTTTATCTCGAATAGAATTCTCTAATACGATTCTGCAACGACTGCAAATATACTCGTAGACTCTGCCCTAAAATTTATACTTCACGGTCTTTAATGCCGTGAGATGAATCAGTGAAAAGTATTGAACTTTTCCCAGCAGTTTTTTCCGAAACAAAATTTATGTCATCTAGAACAGACAAATTTATTCATAATTTTCAACGTACCCAATAATTTTGGGTGTCAGTCTCTTCGATAGGTCCGTCTGTAATTACACAGCGAGTGAGCGTTGCAGTTTGCGCATAGTAGGATAATATATTGATAGACTTACTGATCTTCATAACATTTTGGACGAGCCAGAACAAGGCATATCCAATTTGTAGGTTAATTTAGCTGCCAACGCTTTCGCCGGGAAAACTCGATTATTTCGCTTCGTTATTCGCTAGAAGTATGAAGTGGTACCAAAAATTTTACGTGAAAATGTCCAAACTAATATGAAAAATGAAAGATGTCCTAGAATAGACCCTTAGGGATTCATAGGGCTCTATTCTGAAGCTCTCGAATTAAATGACCGATTTCAACGTATATGTGTTTTTAAAGTGTAGTGTAGATGACCGACTTGCACATCCGACAGCAATACTCCGTACACTACGGAGCTCCATTTAGACTCCGCTGCACTCACCGCTCAGCTTGATGTTCCTAAGCGTCCAAGAGTCTAGAGGGTCACAACATTTATTGCTCAATTGGAGAAAGATATTGAAGGAATTCAAAAACGGTTTAGTTTAAACTTTCTGGGATTAAAAACCCTAGAGTTGTTATTTTTGTTGAATTACTTTTGTTATTTTACTGAAACTAGCAATGCAGGTTTTTTTTAATTAACAATCGGTTTCCAAAAGCACTCGTTAATTTGTAGCAAATGAAAGTTGGCAGCTCTCAGCAGTGCAGCTGGTCAGGTATCGTTGCGGCTGCTTAATAAAACTTGGTTTTGCCTTTGCTCGAAACCATTAATGAGTTTAATTTAATGTGGCTACACAAATTTACAAGCGTTTGCAAAGGGCACGACTGACCAGCGCTCGGAAAGTACTCGACTGGCATAGTTGTTGTAACTCACGACGGCTAAGCATGAAAATTTGGCGCATTTTTCCTCGTGCGAATGTGCAACAAGCTGCTAAGTTGTCATGGTGTGGTTGCCTTCCTAAAGCCGCGCTTATTCTGCCGCTTCCAGCAGGCAAATCTTGGTCAGTTTTATGGCGCTATAAAATTAGAGCGAGTCCGGGAAGCACGCGAGAGGTAATCGCTGCACTCGAGTGCATAATGACTCTTTTTATGGACCTCAAAACTTCAAACAAAGCCAGCTCCGCCCGTGATTGGATGAATTCCGGCACTTAAGATCTATTCGCCATTGTTCCAATTTGAGTGCCTCCGAACACAAAATGAGTATCTGAAGCAGCCAATAAAGTAATTTTTATTGCCTCTACTTTTCTTAATCATGTCCGAATTAATAGCAGCTCCTTGCAAGTTGTTTACATCGTTTGTCACCAAAGTAGGACACGCGCGAGACAATAACTCATCATTTAATTGAAGTCAGAAGGCTTTACAATCAAACGTTTAATTCAAGAAATAGCATTGAGCCTCAATTCACTGTACGGTGGTGCTTGGGCCTTGCAGATAACCGTCAGTAAAGCCAATGAAAGACTTCGACCAACTCGCTCCTCAGAATACATCATGAACCAACAACATGGGGGAAAATTTGAACTATCCTTACAAATTTGATCGCTTTTCAGCCATAGACTCACTCATTAACTCTATAGATCTCGGAATTTAAGAATTTTTGCATAAACTCAAAAACAGACCATCCTTGAACTCAGATTTAACATCAACTCCACCGTATCTTACGAGTACTAAACTAGGCTGCGTAAAATGCCTCGCCACACTTCTACACCTCCTAACTTAGTTACATAACGCTTTTTCCCCCTCGTTTTTAGATTTTTCTGTGGTCTTATTTTAGAAATGTGGAATGTTCTTTCAATATTCCGATGTAATTTTCATCACGTGTTTTTCTTTTTATCGGAGATGACATTCACTGATGATATTTTTAAGAAACCAGACAGGTATAAATGTCAAGTAAATGCTTTTTACCGCATCAATTGTATTACGTTTTATTCGAAAATCAAAGTGGTGTTTAAAAATTGGCACAACTTCTGCCAAAGGTGGTGGAGTATGGGCTCGTTGTTTATGACGAATGCGTTGATTAGCTGGTCGGTAGCGGCCTGGTAATGAAACAGGGATTAGGGCTCAACTGAGCAGCAGACAAGGAGCTCCGCTTCAAATCTGAAGGTCGCAGGCTCCACCTCCGGCTGCACTGGCGGATTTTTATGGAGTCACGAAATGCTTCTTTTGCGTCAGCAAGTCTATAAGCCCCACGTTGCTCACAGTACTTAGGTGTTCTGTCACGAATTATTAGGCATTCAAAAATTAATTTGCTGAGCTGAATGTCAATTATGCTTCAATAAAGTTACTTTCCTGTGTGCACTGCATTGCTTCTCGTCACAGAGCTTCCCTTCTCTATGATCGTCCTCTAGTTTTAAGAGCCTTGCATTCAAGCATCGCTTTGCAAAATTTGCAGCCATGTAAGTGGCGATTAAGTTCTTTAGCCACCCCCACCCTCGGGGTGACATGCTGGTGGCAAGCGCTCTTCAGGGTGTCACGGGGATTTTGTATTTATTTCGTCCCTAACAAAAGATGCCCAAAATGGAAGAATGCTTCGCAAACTGAACATTCAACAGCTACGGAAAAACATGGAAACTTTTGTTTAAGAAAAAACACTTCTTTTTATTCGTTCATTGGAGGATCATGGTAAAACAATGAAGGCAGTAGAGAATACGCTTCAAAAAATGCCCCCATCTGGTAGTTTCCGAATAATTCAACGGATTGAAATGTCATGCGTTAGCTGCAAAGAAACTTTTTTGTTCTATGCGAGCGATGAAACAAAGTTTTCGACAAAGCGGACTTAATTTTCTGACGTTAATCAATCGAACTCGTTCCTCAATTGGAAAAAAACTCGATTCGATTTCTGTGGGAGCAACTCAGAGCAGGAAATATTTCAGGGACACAGCCGACGGGGTGAGCAGTATCCGTTTATCAGAGAGAGAACACAAAGGAAAGAAGCGGTGCAGCTGCTCTGCTCTCACACAAGCTTGTTTGGGTTACAATGGCGGGTTGTCATTTAGAGGACGCTCTGGATGGCCTCATCACGCTGGCCGCCCTGGGGAGGCCTCTCCCCGGTGGCGTGTACCTCGACTGCAGCGGCGCTTAATGTGAGGACAGGCGAGTTGTTGGAGCACTGTGTGCACGGCTGGGAGTCTCGAAGTAACTTAAAAACATGCAAACGGTTACGCGAATTCTTGAATGCCAAGGTGAACGGGTACAACGGAGTACAACTCCAAGGAAATCTGGGCCTAGAAATGAAAGAACGATCCCGTATGAGTGTTTTCATTGCGAACGCTGTGGATGGCTTGGGCGCTCAGCAGGGTACAGCACGAAAATGAGGTGCAAATAACAAGGGAACTGCACAGTTGTATGGGACGAGTATCGCGGCTCAACTGAGCGAAATTGGAACAATGGTGTTGAATACGCAAGGAGCTCAGAATATGGGGTTGACACACAGAGACCAAGTTAGCATACCGGTAACACTGAGTGGTTGGAAATCTAAATAAGGAATACAGTAATTAGGTGCAAAGTACAGAATGCAACTCAAACACATGCGGAAAGCAAAATTGTAACTCATAGTTCAATCAGAGGTACCAGAAATTTACTTAGCGGTATACCTGGTTGACGTTGCAGTTAATTGAAATGCAAGGCAATATTTATTCTGCTGATTGAAAAAATACAGACTTACAACGATTGTCTGAAACCTTTCTCTGCTTGAGTACCACTTGATCTTGTAATCTACTATTCCTTGTATATCAACAATATTTATTAATCAATGTAAATGGATTCTTGGCTTCAAAATATTTACCTGAATTGTTGATATTTATATTACGAACCGTAAAAATCATATTTAAAACAGTACACAGAAGGCATCCGTCGTTCAGAACAGGTAACGTGAGCGTATGCGGGCAAAGCCTTGTTTTAGTCGTAGCGAAGAGGAACAGCTGCTGAGAACATGAAGTCTCCAAGGTGCCGTTCTGGAACATCGTCAACTTATGCGAGACGATCGCTGCCCTCCGTAACCTTTTATCTACTTCAGTTTATTGCCAAACTAGGCGAGCTACTGAGTGAACTTATTAGAATGTGACAGTGTTTTATTAGAGTCCATATTCTTTCCTGCGCGGTAATGAAAAAAGTCTTAATGGTTCTATCAAGTCGTTAATTTCGTAACTTATCCTAGCAACTTTACCCAATATCTGCTTCTGAGGACTCGGGTATAGCAATTATGAAACCCCTGACATTGGCGACCTTATTAATGCTCCTTTGAATTCCATCCGTTAAAGTCTATAAATCAAGATAGGCAGTGAAGAGGTTATTAACTTATGTTTTCGAATTAAATTTTTCTAGAACCGGTGCAGGATCTTTGGAAAATTTCTTAGTAGTCTCGTAGCCTTTTTAAAAGTGGTTTAAAAACATTTTAATCTATTTAAATTATACGAGAGTGAGATTGCTTGAAATTTGTTCGCTTCTTCCAACAAAACTGGATTAATTTTCGATATCTATGCGCAGTTGTCATTGTTGTTCAAGTGGCATTAACTAAGAATTAGTGAACATCCTTTTGTAGCTCAAAAATTGTCCAAAACTCAGACTTGCAAAATACACATCCCCGTCAAAATGTTTGTCGCACCCTGAAGAAATGTGAAGGTTACGAAAACAATCAAGCTGACTAGTTTATTACACCACCTTTTACTTTGATTGCAGCTTTCATTCTATTAGACATACATTCTGAAAAAATTGCAAAAAATCTAAACGAATAGTTGTCCTAAGTACGAACAAACGCTTAGAAATATCTTCGAACGAAGAATGAAGAGGATGAAGCTTGCAGCTTCCTCTCCAGCTGGCCCCGCAAATTTCCGATAGGGCTTAAATCAGGAGACTGTGGAGTCCATTCTGTATGACAAAATAATTTCTTGTGATCTCTGAATCAATTTTGCACTGTATAAGACCGGTGGATGTGAGCGTTGTCGTCTTAAAAAATACCGTAACTGTCGGGAAAATAAAAGTTCATAGACCGGTGTACTTGGTCACCTAGGATGTTCAATTAATCTTGAAATTTCATTTTGCTGATGCATAAAGGTGCCAAACCTAATCCCAACCCTCAGAAGCCCCATCAGATCATTACACTGCCTTCGAAAGCCTGTACTGTCGGAGCGATGTATGATGGAACCAAAACTTTATGGGCTTCCTGTCTCACCCTAACTCTGCCATCTGTCTGGAACAAGGTGGACCTAGATTTATCTGACCCTAAGACGTGTATCCACTGCTCTACAGTCTCAGGATATTTTGCAAATTGAAACTGTTTCATTCGATTAGCCTTACTGACCAGTGGTTTCCTGGCAGCGGTACAACCCCCTTAAACCTATTTCCTTCAGTTCTCAGGTATAGTCTGATCATGAATTTTCTTGAAATCTTCATTGATGATGTCTATCGACTGCGGAACACTTTTTCGCTGGCTTGCTTTCACCATTGGCTTCTGAGACTGTCTGCCACGAGTATTCAGAATTTTAGTTCGGCCGCTATTACCATTAAATGACTGCACCTCATCTTTTTTCTCCACTGATAGGTGTTATTTGCACAGTCCTGAGTCCTTTGGTTACCATTTGACACATTTCTCTGGTAGATTTGCCAGCCCTCTGGATACTTATGACCTTTCCTTTGTCAAAGACAGATGTTCGTTTAGGAGGTTTTTCTAGCGGGGTTATTCATGCTTGTGGTTGCAGGAATAGCAAGTGCAGTACTGACGCTGAGCGGAGCTATTATTACCATATAATTTTTCTTCAAAGTTGTTCTAAGAAAACCTGCAAAAAAAATTCAAATTACACTTACATTTTATAAAAATGCGACAAACATTTTACCCGGGTAGTGTACTATACCAATTTCTTTGGAGACATTTTAGGCATAAACTGTTGAGCAGAAAAAATTGTTGATCTTGAGCTTAAAGTCAGACTTAATGTAAATAGAAGAATAAATCTTCGATGTCAGCCAACAAGATTCTCCCTTTCTTGGACCTTGTATCAATGTTTTCTCTGCGCCTCTCTCCTAATCCATTGTTTGTCTTTCCATCGGAGGGACAGCTCGAGTACAGCCATATTCAGGGCCTGAGCACTAGTGCGTTTACTTGGGAGCGATGAGGTATCTAAGGCATGAGGTATGAAGACGGCCAAAATGCAGGATACATCTGTTCGATTTCTCATAGATAGGCTGATCTTTTCCGTTTGCTGAACCCAAGCTCGTGCAATCAGTGAGTCCTGTTGCATCAGGGTGGAGGACCAATTAGACTACCGCTCAAAATGATATGTTAAACTTACTTTGCTCTGCCATTTGGATTGCGGCAATATTTTTTGAGCTATTTTTCCATTTGTTTTATTCTACCCAAGGTCTACCGAGAAATAACTGAATGATCATACGGCTGCATGTTGGAATAAATCTTGGCCTCCATAATATTTTGCAATGATGTAGAGCTCAAGTACATATTTATAAATGAAAAAAATAATAATAATAACAGCGCAGCATGAAAGAAGTCAGTCCCTCATGATGAAGTCAAATGCAACGAACATGGTGAAAAATCTCACCAATGGCTTCTGAGACAGCTTGTCACGAGTATTCAGAATTTTAGTTCGGCCGCTATTACCATTAAATGACTGCACTTCATCTTTTTTCCCCACTAATGATGATTATTTGTATAGTCCTGAGTCCTTTGGTTACCATTTGACACATTTCTCTGGTAGATTTGCCAGCCCTCTGGATACTTATGACCTTTCCTTTATCAAAGACAGATGTTCGTTCCCTTTCGATAACTGTGGCAAATGATGCGCAGCTGCCAATTGCGAGGACAGCATACAAATTTATAAAAGATTTGCAAGACATTCCCTTTATACTATAGGAGAAGCTAAAGAAAAATGGATTCCATTCAGGTACAGTTTGATATGGAATACTTTTAAGAAGTTCCCTTTCATCTTTGCTTTCGTGGGACACCCTGTTAAATCTTTGAAGAGCAGTTCAGCTTTGTAGAATGGAGGACTACAAAGTGAACTGTAACCTTCCCCCTGGCGAGTCGTCTGTGTCACTGTATATTCCAATTA
>VOMN01126827.1:0-18492 GCA_014899125.1 Orchestia grillus
ATTGGGAGGCCGCAGAGGTGAGATTCAGAGGTGAGAAGGAAAACATTAGATGTGGCAGTGATAGTGAGGTGAAAGTACTACTGAATGAAGCAGTTGAATTAGCACATGGCAGAATTGACAGAAAAAACAACATCATCTTGAATGGCTATCAGAAAAAGTGGTGACAAGCTTGAACTGAGCTTCTGATAAAAATAATTGACCTTTTTTTCCAAATGTTAGATTTGAGAAATTCTCTACGCAAAGTGTGCGGACCATTTAGGGACGTGTCGTTTTTGGCTCATTACACCCTCAAACATTTACTATGTAATTTTATACTTCAAATAACCCTATTTATAAGTAAATGATAACCCAAGAAATTTGAAGATATGCAGTTGCTGTTGCTTTGACTGCAACTATGATAGTTTTAGGAGTTATGAGTAGTGAAGGTCTTGTCATGCCACTCTTTAATTTCTTACAGGGTCTTGGGGGTTCATGTAGCTGGGACACTGACGTTCTGAAAACAGTTATTATGTCCTGGATAAATAAAGTATCCAATGGAAGGCCATACGTCTTCTATCAAGACAGCACCTTTTCATCAAGTAACCCAAAATTAGTTATCAGAAAGTTTTTACAATCATGTGACCAAACAATTTGTGACACTTAAACTTGCCAGATGAAAATCCTATGGACTATTACAAGTGAAACATTGTTGAAAGAGAGACTAGTCATCATCCTCATAGAACCATAGCTTCACTGAAAGCAGGCATGGTCCAAATGATATACAATATGAATAAGAACCACTTGATTTCTACTTCTCAACAGGTTTGGACATGCATAGAAGCAATTATTGAAGACAAAGGTGACTTTATAGAATAATTTGATGTAGAAGTATCAAGGAAAGTTGTGCAAATTTGATTTAAACATATGTATTGTTTACTAAAATATTATTTTATGTTTAATATACTAAAAATGTTCTCAAGTAGCCTTAACATCCTATACTTTAAGCACTTTGGACATTCCTCAGTATGCAGTGTGGGCCATGCATGATGGTGTAAATCTAGTTTGCTTTTTTTTACAGAATGATGATTATGTAGTATTGATCATAATTTCAGTGAGTGACTGTAGTTTGTAAGGTTTTTTAGACTACACATCCCATAATGGAGGTGAAAGAGTCTGCTTATGCTACTCCTGGAATCACTCCAGCCATTATGTCGACCAGCTCTCCTCAGCTGACAAGTTTTCCACGTGTGATGACATCTTCCAATGCTTCCATACTCACCACGTCTCCTGTAACTCCTTCTGTGGATGTCTCAAACTTCAACATAGATGAATGGATAAATGTAAGATTAATATTTTATAGACATTACTCAATAATTATGGCCATACTAATTCCTGTTTATATAATTTGTTAATTACTGTGTTGTGATATTTTTTGATGATGTTGAACTAATCAGAGTAGAGGTATATATATGTATGTTCAGGGTAAATATGAGAGTTCCATGATGAAAAAGAAAAAGTGCTTATCAATGTAAAATGAATATATTGTAAGAACTCTACCGGCACAGATATTTCAATAATAAAATAAATTTTAATCTAAAAAAACTATCATTAGATTCAATCAGAGCCTCAATCCTGTTCTGGAGCCTGGAGCAAGCTGATTTGACTGTTTCCTTAGGAAGTGTCTCAAAAACCATCTCAATTCTGCCAATCAGCTGGGCTTTTGTTGTATTACCAACACAAAAATTGCTGTTTTTATGAACTGTGCCTTACATAGTAGTCCATTGGGTTCAGATCTGAGGAGGTAGGAGCCCAAACATTGGTACTAGTGATGTTGTAAAAGTTCTTACAATCATTTCTGACATTTCTTAGAGATTGAGGAGGGAGCAAAATGCTGCTGCTAAATGCAAGGTTTGCAACCCTTGTTATCCTGGGCTGAGCTGACCATGTTTAGTAACTCCACATAGCCGTCTGAATTAAGTCTGAGACTGAAAAAAGGAGACATCACATTACCCTCACTGGAGACACAAGAAAATTTGGTTTGCATGGCACTGATTGGCACAAGGTGTATTCTTTGGACTCTAAGCAAGCCACCTGTTATTCCAAGTGTTACATTTTCACTTCTGACAAAAAATATTGCCATTAATAAACACATTACCTCTAGTTCAGTTGTATGTTTCACTTTGCTTAGCAGTTTCTTTGCCTTAGTTTAATGATTTTATCAGGCTTTTTCTTTGAGCAGCTGACCTATACAATGCTTGTGTGAGTAATAACAAAGGTCATTATTGAGTGCTAGTTTTATGGTACAGGATGAAACAAACAATTCACATGTCAAAGCCTGCATTCTGATCCCAGGGTTGTCCAGACCTATTTTTGATGAACTGCTTTATGAATGCAGTCAGAATGTCTTATGTTCCAACAAACCAAAACCTTGTAGTTGTCATTGCCATTCTCCAGGTAATTCCTGATTGTATTTACTGTATTCAAGGAACACATGACAGCATCCTTAATTTCATTTTTGATGATTGGTATGGATCATCATGATGCAGGTTATTCTCTTCCAATTTTTAATTGGTTTCCATATATCTATTCTGGCTGTGATCTCATATATGAATGAACTAGAAGTGGGCTTTTAAACAATGCATAATATTGGTAAATACTTCCAACCAATCTGATAAAATAAAGCATGGAATTACTGTAAAATTTATCCTGAACATCCTGCATTTATACAAAAGCAAAAATGGGTGTCAACTATCATTTTTGTTGTTATAAAATCAATATTAGTTTGGTTCTTAATGACTTATAGGGTTATAATAGTAGGAAGTATACATAGTAGAAATCAGCATTTGCCTACAAATTTTTATTGCAGCGTAAATATGCCAAAATGCATGTGTCGTCAAATGATGAAATTCCCTATTTGGGAGGTTCAGCCAAATTATATGTATGACAAGTTTGTACAATTAATTGTCAAAGTAAAATTTTTCATTAGATGCTATATTTTAAAATTATTTTCTATAAAACATGTACAACATTTTTGACATCAGCAGCCAAATACTTTCAAAATTCTTAAGCTTTGAGGTATCAGATTTTTTAAAAGGGCAACCTGAATCAATTTTCAAAGTCCCTTAGCTGTGTAAGAATGTAGTTATAAAGTAAATATATTATTGACAAAATAACTGTATTGTAAATAACAAAATGAAATCACAAAGCTTGTAGTTTTTATTCTAGAAAGTTTTCATTTTGCACTTACAAGTTTTGAGGTTTTTATGCTTCTCTGATTAGTTTTGCTGGGAGTTCTGGTAGTGTATGATTTTCTCAAGACTTTGTTTTTTAAAAGAAAATAGTCAACAGCATAATTTTATGATTAGTACTTGTGGTCTGATTTCATAACTTTTTTATAGTACATGAGTTCTTAATTGTATATTTAAGATGTCTCATTGTTCTCAAAATTTCCTGCCCTTGATAATGTTATTTTTCCAGCACCCTCTCTATGGTCACCTAACTTTGGCTGTCTTGCTTGCTGTGTTCTGGACGGTGTACCTCACTCTGTACAACTCAAGGCTACAAGGAGCCCTCATCACTGCACTTTTACGTCGCTTTGTGAGGCGACACCATGTCTCCGTTGGTGAGTTCAACTACATCAACATTGCTTCTTTGTACAACTACATCAACATAACTTCTCTGAAAATGTAATCTCTGCTGGCACTGTGAACATGTTGAAAAATGGTCAAGAAAAATACTAGTTAGGGAATCCCTCACAATTTCATACTACTGATTTGTAATTCATATTTGAAAATTACTGATGCTAAAAAAGTCATATCAGTTTCATGCAGACATATCAACCTAAGCTTTTGTGCTTTTAAAGATTCCTTTCCACTTAAAATATACCCTACTCAAGAGTATGAAAGCTGAATATCAAAACAATGAAAACCATTTGATATATGACCAATTTTCATTACAAGTATGATTTTCTTCATCAGGGTCCTTTTCCTTGTCGTTGGTGACGGGCAAAATGATGTTCCGTGAAGTAGAGTACGTCACTGAGGACTACAGCATCAGAATTGTTGATGGACTTGTGCGATTCCGGTACTGGCTACCGTATGTCCAAAAAAATGTCAATGATGGTAAGTTTGTTGATATTTATTCAGCTTGGCTCTTGGTAAGTTTGTTGATATATTTATTAATTGTCTATGAAAGTTTGATTCATCTAGTGTGTAAGCAATTTTTGTCACTCTGTACAATAAAATTTCAGTAATAGGGCAATGGTTAGTTGATTTATTTGTTTATTATGTTGATATGATGCTGATATTCTTTGAATTTCATTGTGTTGTGTTTGCTTGAGTTACTGTTGTACTTTTAATAATTATGTACAGTAACTATGTGAGAGAAATTTTCATGATTGACTTAGTCTGATGGGATCTCGGTTTGTTGTTTTACCTATATTAAGAAATGGTTCTATCATTATTCAAAAGTAAATCTTGAACTAGCAGTACACATGCAAGAGTCCTACAAATTTATAATTGAATTGTTTTGCAAACTGTTGACGTATATTCCGGTATTAATCATTCCTCAGTATCATGATGTAGTATAAAATAATGATAGTTTAAAATATGCACTCAAGCCAATCATGGCTTCACTATAACTGGCATCAAATCTGGGAACTTTGTCCTTTATACAGAGATACTGGGTAAGTTACCTGCAATAGCAACAGCTCTTGCGTCTTTATTTGTCTCACATTTGAGTAAAGGCGTTGTCAAAAAGTTACCAATTTGCCCTGCCCTACACCACCTCTTCATGAAGCTCTTGCTTCATTCTTCTTACATTTGAGTTAAGGCGTTATCAGGAAGTTTCCAGTATGCCCTGGCCCACACCAACTTTCCATGCAGTCGTCTCCAGCTCACACCGTTGTAATCAGTGCTGCACAAACTGACCCGGCCAGCGTCACCGTAGACCTGGCACACTTCACATGTCAGAATGCCAGCTCCTGTAGAGCACACTTCCTCTCACTGGTGACTTCATCTTTGTCGACCGTGTGCTGATTATTCTGCACCTTCGTACGTTTTAACAGGCTTCCAATATTTTACCTTCTGCTCAATTTAATGATTTTCTCAACATTTATGTATTTTCTGGAATTTCAAAATTCTTTCTGAATTTTTTACTTTGTTATGCCACAACGCCTAAATATTGAGCTCTTAAAGCATGGCTGCTAGACTTAACTTTGTAACATTCATTATGCATTGATGATTAAAGACATCACTGTTAATTTTTAATAGTAATACAAACTATATTTTGAAATTCTTTTCTTTTTTCAAACTTTCAACTCTTTTGAATATGAAGTCACATGTTCTATTCTTTTAGTACATCCTTCATTGGTTTTCTTCCTGCAGACATGTCTCACTGCGATCACCGCCTCTACGTCGAACTCAATGGCTTGAAAGTTCACGTGTATAACAGAACTTCAGTGTACAGTGAACTGGAGAAGTTTTTTGGCCTCGAGCAGCAGTTGCTGCCCGCGGACTCCAATGGCAAAGGCAGCAGTGACTTCAATAAAAAAGTAGACGTAGACGCTGACGATCCGAATGACATGAGTTTCTGGACGTCGTGGCGAGACCTTATTCCCGTCATCAAAGTGGATTTAAACATGGTTTGTTGGTGGAGCGTTGTGAATTTAGGGAAACTAGGCGCTTCACTAGCTAATTTTTCTCCTCCTATGTTGAGGTCTCTATGTCGCTTTGTTTTGCATGCTTTCATTCAGTGTTCCGTCCATGGATTTTCAAACAGTATTGCACTTAGGGAATTGTTCAATTAATGTTATCATTAGCGATGAGAGGAGTATATAACCTCTAAATATCTCTGAAACAAGATATTTTCGGAAATGTAAATTAATTTCCAATGTGTACACTGTATATCTTACTTAGTTTTAATTTCATGCATCATTACATGTGTACACAATTTTTTAAAAATTCCAATTTAAGTTTGCTAGTCAGTCATTAAAAGGTGTACAAAAACGACATAAAATTTGCTTATACGACTTGGCTTCTAAATTTCAACAGCATTTCTACTGAATTACTTTGCTACAGGAACTGCAGCCCCCTCATTCCATTGGCAGGCTCGCCTGGCGTTTGGCAACCGGCTGGTGTCGTCCACCCTGGTCATCACGGCGGACAAGACGGAGGCGTTCTACTCCACCAAGCCCGCCGCCTGGTCCCTGGATCACTTCACTCACATTGTGCATGCCACTGTGGAGAACCTCCGTGTGAGCGTCCCACTTCTGCCTGCTTCTCACGGCTTTGTCTCTCCTGCTCTCTTTTCCCAGTACTTTGTATCACTCTATATTTCCTGCCTCCTTTCTATGGCTTTGTGTCTCCCAGTACTTTGTCTCACTCTGTATTTCCTGCCTTCTTCCTATAGCTTTGTATTTCCCAGTTCTTTGATTCTATTACCTGTCTTTTTTTCCCGAATTTGTTTAATCTCTCAATTCGAGACAATTGTGGTGACCTACCCTCATTGTCTGCTCCTGCGTGAAATGTGCAATCTATTTGATTATGTTTAGATCCTTATAAACTAAGGTATATCGTAGACGATCTTCAGGTCTTCAGCAAGAATCACTGCAATGCAGACATCTTACGAAATGACTGATGCAAACGTGTCTGCAAAAAACTACACGTAGCAAAAAATACTGTACCTTTAGTTCTATAGCAAAAAAACACTTTCTGACTCTTTGATGAGGAAATTCATCCTTACTGAGCGAGCGTGATTGGGAACAGCTTTTCTTTAAGAATTAGTAGACGCGTCCAAAATTGGCGGGACAAGTGATGTTAATTTCTTAAGATGCCCTCAAACTTACGGTAACTCTGACGTGAAATAATGTTTTTTTTCATAGTCCCTGATACGGACTGCCTTCTCTGACATTCTTGCTGATTAGGATAACAAACCCGGGAATTTTCTCATCCCTAAATCATGAAGAGCGTGACAGAAAGACGGACGGAGCAACCAAGCAAGCAACAGTGAGCTATTATTGCATAGTGGGATATAGAAAGGGACATATATCTCAGTAATATTTTGCCATCTCGTTCAAACAAGCATAGCCCGCGAGGAAGCAATTGAAATCGAACACAAAATCTTTGTTAGGGAATTGAACTGTTCGAGGATAGCTCGTATCGTAATTCCAGAAGTTACCTTTTCATTTAACCATTAGCCTAGCTTTATAACTTGAATTCTTGTGCTCCAAAAGCAGTTTTTCAAAAATTTCCGAAGCAAAATAATGAGTACGTCTTTTGAGAGTGGAGTTGGTTGCAGGTGATCCTGGCGCCGAGCCCCAAGTTCACAGGCCCCGTAGATGAGCCCCCCCGCTTCATGGGGGAAGGCTTCGTGGTGCTGTCGTCCACGAAGGTGCACTGCTACTACTACCAGGACCAGCCCGGCCCTGTGCCCAGCCAGCCTCAGGTGACCGTACTGCGCTCACAGCTCTGTCTTTTCTCGATGCTTACGGTCTTCTCTTTATTTAGGGAGGTGTTTGGCTTTTTCAAATGTAAGCTTTTTCCTTTAGCTTAGTTTTCAAGCTTTATTTATTTTTCCTTTTTTTTTGTGAGGTACTTGCTGATGACTTTAACCTTCTGTCTACTAAGCTAGTTTAATAGGGCCATCTCAGTTTTGTCAGTTGCTTTGTTTGCTGTTTGTGTTAGGCGGTTTCTCGAGTCTTTGATTGTAGTTGGAAATTGTGGGTGTGTGAAAAAGTATTAATTATTAGGAGAAAATATTAATGTATATAAAAAAATGAGTCCATCGGAACCTACCAGTAGTTTGTAATTTATGTTTTCTCTCGTAGACCAAGTGTTAAAGTCAATCTGTAGTAATCTAGAGCCTGTTTATGTCTGCTTTTCGATATTTTCTGTTCATTAGCTTTGCAGTTCATAACATAACATTCACATTAAGTACTCAGAAGTGGAGGGCAATGAACTGGTGCCGTTGCACCTCGCCTGTGCAGATGGAGGTTTTGCCGAGCGGAGACAGCGTGGCAGCGCCTGCGCCCTTGTGGGGCATCAACGTAAGGTGCGGCCGCAGCACCACCCTCAGCTACGGGCCCTGGGCTGACAGGCAGAGGGACCACCTCCTGCACCTCTTCTTCCCTCAGGACTACCAGAATATGAAGGTAGGCCCGTCGTGCCAAAATGAGGGATTTCGTAATGACTACCAGAATTTGAAGGTGGTCTCATGTCGCCAAAATGAGTGACTTCGTCAGAGCTGCCGAACATGAAGGTGGTTTGATGTTGCAAAAATGAGTGACTTCGTCAGAGATGCCGAACATGAAGGTGGTTTGATGTTGCAAAAATGAGTGACTTCGTAAGAGATGCCGAACATGAAGGTGGTTTGATGTTGCAAAAATGAGTGACTTCGTCATAGCTGCCAAATTTGAAGGTGGTTTGTCTTCGGCAGGCAAAAAGAATGGCTTTGTCATTACTACCAAAATTGGATGAAAGGCCAGTGTTGGCAAAATGAGGAGTGTTCATACCCCTATATCCCTGAGAATGAGTGGTGAGTGGTTGGTGATGCACCATGCGTGTTGGCTCTATCTCTAGTATTCAGGGGGCTAACTGAAGCACCATTGCATCCTCTCAAAAATTCTCGTTTCTTCGTAGCTATTCATGGTGATTGTCTCTCCTTGTTTGTTCTCCATTGACGAATTTTTTTGAGGGCTAAACTGTCTAGCTTCGCACGTTTGTTTGTATGAGAAAATGTACTGTTGCAAGTTTGTCTATTGATGAAGCGGTTGCAGTTGATTCAATGATGGTCATTCTTATCCAATCCGGAATCAAATGCTAAGACCTTTCAAACCTATGTATAACTATAATGATAGACGGAGAAGTATAATTTTTTACGTTGTAACTCTCAAAAGTATGGGAACAGAACCTGAATAGTCCATTTCACGGTGCCTCCAGATGCACTCAAATACCCAAACTGCAAACATTACCGTAATGCAAGTCTTGCTTCCCTCTCCTGTTAAACTTCCAATATTTACGCCTGGTTTTGTTGTTGCTGGCAGATCTCCAGGGCACCTGTTCCTGGCGAGCTACGGAGAGCTTCCCAGTTCGTGCTGAAGCTCAATTTTCTCACGGACGCCACAATTGACCTCCTCTTCTCTAAAGTGAGGTGCCGCGCTCTCTTGATACGGTAACGTCGTTTTTTCCAATGAAGTTTACTGCAGCTAGCTTTGTTCTAAAAGTAGTAAGAAGTCTCTTACCTTAGTCTTCGCTGCCAATCAAACGTTTGGTGGGGATACATCAAATAAAATTTTGATAATTAAGATATTTTTTCAAGTATGTAAGCCACCAGGAGTGACACTCTATCCAAAGAGAGCAAAGAGAGAGTGACAATCTTCTTTAGTGACCACTATATTTTTAGGATAATGGCGGAACTTTCCTGGGGATATTTTATTTCTCCGAGTTCTCGAGTCGTACACAACTCGGTATCAAGAAAATGAAATCTTGAAAGCTGTCACGGATAAGGGGGTGGCGCGTATCGAGTATACCAAAATATTATTTTTTGGGACGATACATTTTATATTTATAAGCTAATGTATCACCTAGTCAACCAAATTTACCCTTTTGGATAATCCCATTATAAATGTCGAAGTATTCGATGTGCCTATTATGAGAATTTGGATTATTGTGGGAGAAAAACACTTCTAAAAGTCATCTCGATTAAAAGTTGTCATAATTTTCGGTTGTAAAAATTTTTGAGGTTTCTTAACTTATTTCAAAGTCGTTTTTTACAATTTACAATGCTTATTAACGAGTGAATAAGTTTTTTTAATCGATATTCCTTCGATGTTCACATAGTCTCTCCGACACTTATTTATGGGTTTCTCCAACATAAACGCTATCGCAAGTGTTACGATTAGTTCAATACACTACATTAGTTTTAGAAAATTAGGTATTTTCTGTTTGCTATAGTTTAATTTAAACTGCGGACTATTTTTTGGCTTGCTGGCAATTCGAACGTTGTTTTTGAAATAATGGATTCAATTTTTCAATTCCTACAATGTCGGGAGCGGGAATATATCTAATCTCGTTGGGTTTATTTCGTTTTTTTTTCTAGTTTAATTTTCACTTGTAATTGATTCTATTAGTTCCTTTTTTATAACCGTTCGTTGATACGAAATTTTTAATTCAGGTTTTTTCCTCTTCATAGTCGTCTGGAGAGCAAAACTTCTAACTATGATCCGCGAGAGATTTCACCGCGGCGCGTTTTGTTGACGTTCTCTCGCGTGAACTAGATGTGAGGATTGATTGTACTAATGAAATTGAGAAATTTGCCTACAAATAGCCCTGAAATTGAGAAATTTGTCTATAAATTGCCCTGGGATTACGGCCATAATATCGTCATATCTTTTCCAAACCAGAGGGTGGTAGAGCACTTCTTTAAAAATTTGTTTTTCGCTGCAATGATTTCTGCAAGAACCGCAGACACCGGAGATCTCATTAGGGTTCCGTGTTTCTATTTGGAGACATCTTCATTCCATTGAAAAATATTTGCTTGTGAGCAAATTTTAAGAAGTTTCATGACATCATTGGATTTCAGTTTTGCTCTTCCTTGAATAATATGTTGATTTGAATTAAATTGAGTTTCCACGTATTGCAGAGCTTGAAACGACACACTCTGTACGCGTAAAAGTGGATCACCTGCGTCCCTTGAGTCAATCTTTTGTTGCGCCCTCAACCAGCTCAATATAGGACAATATTTTCATGTATTGGCCTTCAAGGTACGGCGGATGAATACAACAAAATAAAATGGTGCGACATGCATAAGAAAGTTTTTCCAAATCTATGTATTTACATAATATTAACACTCTGATCATCTTGCTTCTTTGAAGCAGTGTTCGCCCATCAGTAATAACATAAGGCAGAAATTCGAAACTCATCTCTCAGTAACTCAATAAGGATTTTCCGTTGTATCGTGGTTACGGTTCATTGGGACCTAATTGATTGAATTATTTTCCTTGACTTTGTGTGTATATTTCTTAGGAAATAAAGAAGAATCATTCGAGATTAGAATGGGACTTCAAAGTGATTCAACAGCTTACGTGTGGTACAGGGTGGCACAAAAGTAAGGTACCCTCACTGATATCGGTAGCACTGACACATTAACAAATATTTAGAACACAATTTTCTGAAAGCGTACCTTACTTTTGGACCACCCTGTAAAATAATAAATGTGAATTTACAGTATATTGTTCCAAACCATAAACGCTGCGTTGAATCCTGCAGGAGAAGGAGACGAAAGCAGTCCACTTGAGCGTGCAGAGGGGGTCGTCCTTGGAGCTGACTCTGCCGTGGGTGGTGGCGGACGGGGGCTACTGCACCACCGTGAGGGGGCAGCTGCTGCACTTGGACTCCTCCACCAGTCTGGCTGTGCGTTGTGGACACAATGTGCCTTCAGTGTTGGGTGTGGAGTGTGGGGTGTGGGATGTTGGGTGTGGAGTGTGGGATGTTGGGTGTGGAGTGTGGGATGTTGGGTGCTGAGCATTGAACATAGGTGATGTCGTCTTACCTAATGTCTGTTGCGAGGGCTTGTATATTTAACTGCTACTTGTACTACTACTCATGGTACAGACTCAATCTTTGACCCACGCATTGCAGTTCATGGCACCGAAGTAAACCGAACACGGAAGTGTGTCTTAACTCGCTACCTTTGCAGTACCGCAACCTGATCGAGGCAGAAACCTTGGACTACCACGTCACTGTGCGGTACCCTCGTGTTTGGAACCACCGCCAGAACTGGGACGTGGTACTCACGGGTACCAAACTTACGTACCACTTCCTCTACGGACACAAGTCCTTCTTCCAAGGTACTCGTACCTTCTACATCTATCTGAACCTCATGTTAACTCTGTAAGGACTATTGAATTTTTTAAACGGAGTATTGGATCAGCAAATAGCTCATGTTTTATGCACTTGTGTGCATTTTCACCCTAATTTTGAACGAAACAGTAAAAATTTGCGATTAAACTGTAGTATTTCTAATGACCCTTATTAAAAAATAAGATAAAATCGATTGTGAGTTGAATTAAACTTTCAACTTTCAATGACTTGGTATAGGCAATTGAATTTTGTTTTGACTACTGAATGCTCAACTCCGTTCTGACTTAATTCGCTTCATTTCTCAAAGTATTTTTGTTTCAGTATGATTGTATAATTAATGATAATCATTGCTTAACTGATCTAAGTTATTTCGGCTGTTAGTTCTTATTTTGGTTCATCGTTGCCATTTGCTATGTTATAGTTATTGATTGTTATTTGTTATGTTAGAGTTATTGATTGTTATAATTGGTTAAATCATAATCATTACCTGATTGCTGCAACTTTTATCGATAGTATAATTCTTAATTGTTGTCATCAGTTACTACACTCCTATCGTGATTGCTCGTTACCAATTGTAGGGACCAAGATTGACACTGATTCATTGAATTTGGTCATTAGTTTTACGTTGCTGTTGCCCGGCTAGTCTGCAACGTTGTAAGGTCACAGGTTGTTTCATCTGTTGTTTGGTGCAGAGCTCCAGGAAGACTGACGTTGTTATGTGTCATGGTTAATTGGACTCCCGAAGTTTTCCTTGAATTTTTATTTGTTCTCAACTGATGTTATTTATTGCAGAGCTCCAGGAGGACTGGGGCAGCAAGAGCCCCCCCGACCTGTACCACTTCGTGCCCTACATCGTCAACATCGGCCTCACCCTGCAGCAGTTCGAGCTGGTCACTCTCGCCAACGAGTCCAACTGGGTTGACTGCAGCTCGAAGAACATGAGCAATGGTCGGTTAATGTCATGGGGATATTTGCTATGTTTCGTAGCATTTTTTCGCATTGGTTTGGCCATCTGTGTTCCGCAAGACAGATGAAGTATCAGAATATGTGGAGTATCTGAATTCACATGGCTAGATAACTTTACTAAAATAGAAATACCTTAAACCTATAGGCTCTAAATTTATTGCGTATTAAAATAGCTATTTTTTGTTTGGAGTTTGCGGTTTGATTGAAAAAATAAATAAATTGGTTATACTCGTACATCACAGGTGCTTTAGACGTCACTTTTGTAGCCAGATATTGAACGGCGAATGTACGCCTACTGAAAGGATGGTAAGGTAGTATAAAAGTTGAATTAACGTGTACTTTAGAGCCACAGCGGGTCGTTAAAAGCCAATCAGGGGAGAAAGAAGCGGCCTGTAATGTGTGTAGTGCACACTGCCATGAGTGTGCGCGTTCAGGTGTGTGCGTCGAAGACTGTGTAGGGTATTGGTAGTGATGGAATAGGGGTCATGAGGTTGAACTGGTCTTGAGCAGAATCGTCTTGGTATTTTCCCTGCATGATGAGGTTGAGCAATGACAGGAAAGTCCGTTCAGAGAGAGCAGCTTCAATTTGAGGTAAAATGTAAATAATTTTGGAATATTTAACATTTGAGACATTTACTCACTACAATTTGACATAGTATTCTTCACAAAACTAGTCCTATGAAAGACGCTATTTGTGGGCCCAAATAGCCTCTAAAATTTCTATTAACTACTTTAAAGCGGGAATGTGACACAAAGTTGGTCATTGCTTGCCGCACCGTCCATCGCATGCGCTCGAGCGAGTCTCGGACTTTGACGGGTGTTGACGTAAGATTTTTTGTTCATTAGCGGACCTTAATCCTGTGTGATAACTTACCTTGTAAACGAGCGACATATGGCGTCCAAAGTCGTTCATATTTCATGCTCTTTTGCATATTCACCCAAGTTTGAACAATTTTGTACGAAATTGTAAGAATTTAAGCTCAACTAGACTATTTCTGATGTCCTTCAGGAATGACTTTGGTCCTTATTGGTTGAGTTAAGTTGAGAAATTAAGAATCCTCATTTCTACTCTACATGTGTTAACCTAGTAGCTTATTTGATTTCAAAACTAGTGTCTCACACGAGTCTAATCCCTTTTGAGTGACTTATTATTGGGATTCTACGCTTGTTGCCCAAAGAATTTTACTTGTGGTGAATAAATGTCTATTTCTAAATGCAAGTTAACCCTTCTCTAACCAAATTATTTTGGCCATGGTTATGTTTTTAGCATTTTGTATTTAACTTCAAGTGCAGTAACCCTTTGACTGAAAAACTTACTGCAATTTGGCTGCATTTAGCTAGTTGCGGAAAACTAGAACCATTCTTAGAAAGTGAATTGTGAAATCTAAATTGAGGGTAAAAGGCTAACTACGTATGTTTATCGGTAGCTCACGTCGCGTTCTGTGGCGAGCATTTCAACCTGAGCTTCTGCCTGCCTTTCCACGAGTTCCTGCCCCAGACTGTGCCGCTAAACTTCAGTATCAAGGTTCGTCTAGTTGGCTGATGGTGTAGAACCTGGTTTACCTAGCCACCGCCGTCCGGTTGGAAGAGGGCCTGCACGTGCTTCTCGATGGTCTCACTTGAGCAAATCGTAGATGCGATCTTGTAACTAATTTCTTATCATGAGGATTAATTTTTCGCTTCAGCAGTTCCTAGTGGTCATTTCTCACTCCTATGAATTATTAGTCTACAGTTGAATATTTGTTATATATCCTAGGTGGTAAAAGAGCGGTATGCCGACTGAGCGGCAAGTACACGTAATGTGAGGGTTCGAGTCCCCTGTTTCAACTGAATGGCGCTCCTGAGGCCTAAGTAGTGGAAGCTACTTGACGGAACAGGAAGAATAGCGGGATGAAACATGAAAATTTAGGATTTGAAAAAGGGCTGAAAGTGAATTAAATGAAATACTAAAAATTTGTCATTTAGATTAGTTTTGGTCTTTGTCAATTCAACTCGGTTAGATTGTAAATGCTCATCTGATATTGGTGTGGGTACTTATGTAGCTTGTGTCATTTAGCCATAGCTTCTAGGATTTGCTTATTATGTAAATTTAAATATCTTGTTTGTCGTCTAAATTTAAATGTATGGTCAGTTTTATGCAGCTAATTGGTCTGTCTCTCAATGTCAAGCCATGCAAGAGTATCTCTATTGCTGCTGCCCAGCTTAGGAGTTGTGTATTTTTGGTTCCTATTTGAGAACTCGTATAAAGCGAATAGCATTAATAAACCATGTTTAATGCTCGGTTTAGCATTCACTGGGCGTAACATTAGGACAGATAGGTCAAAATGACCTATTTTCTAAATGGCTTATCAGTTTAACCAGCGTTAATGAAGTTGATTTTGAATAGTTTAGAATATTTTATTCCCATTCTTATTCATTCATTTTAACACGAAAACGTCTGAGTTTTGAAAGTCAGAAAATTATTAAATTCCATTTTGGCCATTTGGATGGATGGATCCTATTGACTATCCGACCTTCTAGCGTTAATAACAACAATTTAAACAATTTTGCGTTCATTTATATGTTTTGGTGTCGCACTGACAGTCAATGATTGATACCGCAAATAACTAGTGATTGTCCGCCCTATTGCAACTGATGAGTGCACCAAACATTGTATTTAGTTATAACAAACTTCTACGTCATTGTGATCAATCCGCGGTCTACCTTCTAGTATAATTTCACGTTTTTTCTGGAAAACTGTTTCTTGTATTAGCTCTTCTGTTTAAAGCAAAGTTGGCAAAACATAAAAATTGGAATAGACACGAGAAAAGCGAATGAGGTACTGAAGTTTTAGAAGAAAAAACAATAGACTCTTTACTTGAGTGGGTATTCGGAAGAGACTGCGAAAGGAAGAAGCAGGCCTAGTCATTGTTGTAACAACTCTCACGGCGGTGTTGTCCATGTGGGAGAAGCTCGTCAGAGACCCAGACTAGCAAAAAAGAATGAATGTCAGGACGTAATTAACTTTACAGAAATTTGACAATAAGTCACATTAAACAAAGATGAGTAATAATAATCTCTTCAGATGAATTTTGATCACCTTGTGCACATTTGCTGCGGCCAGGGAGAGAACTTGACGCTGAGCCTGTACCTGCCGATGTCGAACACCTCTCGCAACGTGCTGCTGTCGCTGGACCGGTACGCCAAACTGGCGCAGTTGGGGCCCCCCTCACACCAGCACCCGCCCCAGCAGCGTCCTTTCTCCTCCTCACACCAGCGCCATTCGCAGTCCAGGCTCGACCCTCCCTGGAGGAACTTTTGCAAGACCAGGTTTGTGGAAATTCTGCGATCTCAGATTTTTTATCAAGTTTGCAAAACTTTTACATATTTGGGTTTATTTTTTCTCGGAATTTAATTCTTTTTCATCATTTTCGTTAACCTTCAATCTTTTCTTTTTATTCCATGGAATTTAGTGTTGACCCTTTTGAGATAGTAAAAAGTTATAGCTGAGTGTGATTGGAAAAGTTTTTAGTTTTTGTTGGTTTTAACTTTCAGTTGGAGACTGAATGCCTTAATAGAATGCCTATGTTTGAAGATTCTCTTTCAGTCTTGGGTTTCACTTTCGACTTGATATTTTGGAAGCGGAATTTGTTCCATTTAAGAACTCATATGAGGGCAGTGTTTGGCACGAACATGTTTAGCTTTATTCCTTTTAGCGTATTTTTCCACTCACTGATTTTTAGAAGCACCTATTGTTTGCTTATTATCATCTTCAGCGAATACTTTTTCCGTAACCTCTCGATTATGACATCGAGCAAAAATTGTTTATATTTTGTTCATCTCTCTTCAGTTTCATTTACATATTTCCGCATATGAGAATCGTGACATAGTTCTTCTATATTTATTTTCTCTGTGCATTTATGGCAATGTTTCGGTCACGTTAGTAAATTATTTGCTTATTCGCTCACTTTTTTACCCACGCACATTCATTCCTGACGTACTGCTCGCTTCGGCAGTGATGGCTGGATTGACTGCTGGACAGTGCCGCTGCTCACCCTGGGAGTGGGGTACACGTACCACCCCGTGCCCCCCCTGGGGCCCTCCCCACAGGCCAACGTCTCCACCCCCGAGAAGGAAGAAATCCTGCTCTCCCCCATTCGAGCCCCCCACAGAGGCAGCAGTCGGTCCCCAAGACACCCAAAGCTTGACACGAAGGTGCGTTACTTTTGAAATATTGGTGCACTACAAGTAATTTACATTTGACACAGTACTGCTGTCAGTAACAAATGAGAAATAATGAATTGACTGAGGAGAGACACTAATTGTGGGCCCTAATAAGCTACTCGGCTTCTAGGGTAACCTACATAGAGAGAGCGATGCGCTACTTCCGTGTCTGTGTCACTAACCGTGCCTCGTAACGCGTTTCCTGCCACGGCGATCTTCTTTTTCGGGTAAAATGACCCACCGGCGGGTCACGGGGCAGGAAAAGTACCAAGGAATGGTCACGCGTGGAGCTGTGGAAAGTTTGATTCTCTCACAAAAGGTAGCCCTTTCCTGTGCAATATATTGTTTTTCCTTCATACAGTTTCTTAAAATGATAATCTTTCTGCCATTATTACCTTGCTATTCGTTTTTGTTTTAAATTTATGAAAATTGAAATGTGAGGGGTTAGAAATTCATGGTACAACCTCGAAATTCCTTTCATGGCGAGACCTGCGCAATGTTGCTGTCGCACTTCGAAAGTGTCCTGTATACATGTCTTTTATTGAGACTCATTTCAATATAGTAGTTTTACTTACGTTTTGCGTCATTGTAGTGAACGTTTCAATAACGTTAACTAAGAGTCGTTTGTTCTTTTCAGTTGTATTGTAGATAATTTTTTAATATGATGAACATTTCACAGCAATTCGTAATTTTTCACATCAGCGTCATTACAGAATTTTATTTCTCATTCACTTAGAATCTCCTTATCCTCAGTTATTCATAATATGAATTCAGTAGTAGAGCATTTATGAACGTTAAACATTAATTTTTTTCCCCATAACTGATTATCTCCTTAGTTGCACGTCACTGGTGAGTGGTTTCGATGACAAGAAATCAGTCCGACGCTTCGGAATATTTAATTATGTTATTCGTACCGCTGGTCATGTTCCCTGTGGTGGTTTGTGCAGACGAGCAGCAGCCGCAGCTCGTTTGACCCCTGCTCGCTGTCCCCGGACCTGTTCACTGTGGAGCTCCTCGTCGACCAGCCCTCGACCATCAAGTTGTACGGGGCCGTGCTGCGACAATTCGTCCATCTCAAGGTGACAGAGAAAATTCAGAATAAGCGAAAATTTCACTCTCTGGAAAATTTCACTCCCTGGAAAATTTCAGTGCGTGTGCTGAACTCTCTCACAGTGGTGGTTGCGTGTGTTGTGGCTTTGTGTCATCCCTATGTGTGCTTGGGTAAAAAGAGTCACAAGTAATCGGTTAGTCATAAATAGCAATACTGAATTTTAAAGTTTGCATCTTTGCTAATGGTCACTGCCCAGGTGGCCATTAATGCATTCATACGACCAGTGTAGTTTAAAGTGAGGGTGTCACCGCGGCAGTCCGCCGAAAATCCCAAAGTCAGTTTCCAGCACGTTCACAAGCTATAACAGGAGCTGTGACGTCACTCAGGGTCCACCGCGGCAAACATTGAATCTCCCAGACGATATGGAAGTGACTT
>VOMN01126828.1:0-11271 GCA_014899125.1 Orchestia grillus
CTAACCCAACCTAACCCAACCCAACCCAACCCAACCTAATCTAATTTAACCTAACCTAACCTAACCTATTCTAACCTAACCTAACCTAACGTAACCCAACGTAACCTAACGTAACCTAACGTAACCTAACCTAACCCTAAATTTTCCAATATACTAATACACAGTTGTTGCTTGCTTGGTTGGTTGGGCTGTCTCTTTGTCATGCTCCTAAGGATTTAAATAGGAGAAAATTCCCGGGTCCTTATTCCTAAACTAATAGCGCGACTGTCAGATAATCCCGTTCGTATCAGCGAATCAGAAAATAACACTGTTTCATGTCAGAGTTACAGTAAATGCGAGTAAAAGGGCATCTTAAGAATTTAACATCATTTATTTGGGTCTTTTTGTGGGGCGTGTCTACTAGTAATTTATAAGTTTTCGACCAAACTTTAGTATCATTGACCAGTCTGCATCGTTGAACTCCCAGTCTACTACCATACAAGCGTCCAACAAGAACCAATACCTACTCCTTCATCCTCCGTTAGCCTCGTTTCATTACCTTACCAGAGCACTCATCACCCATTCCTCAATGCAGCTCTCAAATAGCCCATAAAGTTCCAACATGGCGAAGGTGTTTCAATTACTTTTTCCCTGATGAACTCTCTATCCTCAACGACATGAATTCTCTACACAACGAACTCTCCCTCTCTCTCCTTCTTCGGTCTGCGCTCCACGTAAACTGTTCTCTCCAACTCACCTAAGATGCATCGGAAAAGCTTTCTAATTATAAATTCATGAAGTCCCATATGATGCTTTCCATGTTTGTTCTCGGCCTAACTTTCTTCCGCACTGTACACACACGAGTTTAAAATCCTAAACTTTTATTCCATGTAGTTTTGCTGAAAATAACAGTTTTCACATGCCACTGATAACTCGGGTAATTTCTCGAGGGGCGTGTAGTTTAGTCTACGTGGCCCTTAAACTTTTGCCAAAAACAGCATTCGTTCTCTCAGAATAATCATTGCAGACAGAAAAGAAGAGGCCTCGACCGACTCAGCATGTTGTGCTCAGTTGCTCGCACAAATCTGGCCATGAATTCTTTGATGAGGACAGGGACATTTGAAATGGATGAGGACAAGGATGAGGACATTTTCGCTTCATAATTGCTGATGTAAATTCACACAACATACGTGTGTACTCTCGACATACGTCGTGCCGGTTATTTTACTCTACTTCACAATAAACCTACATCAACATCCTCCCTCTCTCATATCTTGTCTCATGATAGAATTTTCAAGAGGTCAGAAAAACAGCACGTCTTCATGAGCTGCAACCGGGTGTTTTGATACCTAAATTCAATCAACATCATCGTCATTTGAGCGCAGATGGATAGTATCACACGAAATTAAATGAATTCACAACAGAAAGCCACAATTTAATGTACACAAAGGCCCCGCGGTACACTGGAGTGTGGGCTTCACTGAGCGTCTGGCGCAGCTCGCCAGCTCACCAGGGCGCTAAGGTATCGGTTCTCCGAAGTGAGCCAAGCCAGAAGCGCTCATCATTCTTTACGATAGGACAAAATGGCATCAATTTTACCCATCACGACATCATGTGGCACTTCCAGTCTACTGTGTTTTTGAGTTGCTTCCGTTGCCATTCCTTCCCTGTGATTTTTAGACATATTTTTTGATTGGCCGTTTTGGGAGAGAGGGCGATTTAGTTCAGAAGTTTGTGTCCCCTCAGGCCCCTCATCCCCTTTCCCCAACTAGAGGGGACGGCATCTTTTTGCGTCAGTTGTGTTAAATTATTTCCCTCGTCCCCTGGAGCTGCCCCTGTCCCCAAGCCCCTCGGGAGAGGCAGGGGAGGAGTCAACGCCTCAGCCTCGAGGCCTCATCTCATCTCACCTTGAGCTGCACCTGGGACCCCAGCCACCGTGGGGGGGTGGTGTGGGGGGTCAGTGTCAGCGTGGGGGGGCTGATGCTGTCCTGCGTCTCCACTCGCACCACGTGACCAAAGCTGAGGATATCGAGGGGCGTGAACTCGCGAGTGGACTTAACTCAGCCCCTCTGAGGCTACGAATTTACAAATTTTGTGGTCCTTTTTTAATAACACTGTTTATTTTGAGCACAATTTTTCCAATCCGATGTTTTCTAAATAGTGCACGTTTGTAGGAAGGAAAAGATATATTGAATGCACCCGGTGACAAATATTTACTTGTCAACCTCAATGCGTTTAAGAGCGTGGTGATTTTCTTGAAGTTATCATCAGTGTTCAGTAACCAAAACCACATCATAGTAGAGAAAAACTTTTAAAAATTATCTTAAAATGAACTAGTACAACCTAATTCTATTCCTTCGAATTCTAGGAGCAGCCTCTATATGTATGTGGTGAGTGATATCTTCTCCACAAAAAGCTTTTTATTTTCCACTCAACGAATGAAACTCCCTGATACTCTCACCAGTTTAGGGTCCCTTTGAAGGCATGGACGCCGGACGATGCTTGACTGAGGTGAGCAAACGTTGCCATCATTTCACATTCTCTCCTCAAGTAAAAATTGAGTTAGCGTGGTACTCCTCAGGTGTTTGCTAGTGCATCAGTTTATGTGTGCCTGAGATTTTATACATTTAATTTTATTCACAATACTGTGAACTTAACGAAACAATTTTCTTTCTGTGAATTCTCCCGCTTTGAAATATCCTGATTTTAACATACTAAGCTCATTTATTTAATAATGGCGAAGAGCGTGGTCAAACATTCGTACTCTAAATTTAAATCTTCTCGCCACAATCAAAACAATTCTCATATTTATACAAGGAAAATTGATAAAAAAAATTGCAACATTTACGTAATAAAGGAACGTCTCGATTAGCTTCAATGAATTATAAATTAGAGTTAGTAGTTCTTCGGTTAAGACTCTCTAAATTTTAGTTGAAAACAATAACGAAGGTCCTTGTTTTTGAAATTTACGTTTCATCGATTAGAAGGGCAGGTTAGTCTGATTTGAGACGTCGTTTCCCGTCAGTGAAAACGAATGTTCTAATTTACGAACATACGAGTACTTTTTGTCTCCGAGAGGATGTTGGTGTTATACAACGTTCAACTGATTTGCAATGTTATCATTCTCGTAGTATAAATGTTCACGAATAGGCTTCAATTTTTCTTGGAAATACGTTGAACATGAAATCCCTTCGTATATAAATACTGCAAGGCATTCAATATGTAATTTTTATGACCATATACATATTTCATTCTCTCAGTAATAGCACTCACTGGGATTATAGACGTTAAAAAGAGCGATTTTTGTCTTTTTCCTAAATTTTGAGTTGGATTTACGAGAAGCTCGTAAAATGTGAATAGGATTCTCAAGCTTGAAATAGCCAAGACGTACCAACAGCGGATTTCTCCCTGAGGGGCCAGGAGGCATATCAATATTCCCATTCCATTCCATGAAAAATGGAAAGTTTCTCAGCAAAAAGCCCCCTCAACACCACCCTCAGTCACTGCAAGTCTGCATTTTTTTACGGAAATTCTCGCTAAAAATAGGCTTGCGAGAAAGTTTTGAGGCTGGAGTGTCTCGCTTCGTAATGTCTTATTCATTTTTTACATTGAAAACAGTCCATGAAATGATGAGTTGTTCGCGTAACAAAAGACCGTGACATTTTTTTAGCCTTTTCGGCGCACGCAATCAGCTTCCTTAAAGTTATTAGTGTTTCATGTATACCATTATTACCTTAATTCCTGTATGGCGGCCAAAGGCCACTGATAATTTTCACTTTTAAAATCTGATTATTGCAAAGTAAAATAAATTTATAACAAATATATTTCATGCTATGAAACGGAATCGGGAGCATACCCAACCTGCTTCATCTCTGCATTTCTGAATAAACACATCTTCATCGCAGATAAGTCGTGATTGTTTATTGCATTTTAAGCTGAATACAAGTTTAAAGCCTTCCTTCAAGGAGCAAATAGATCATCATACTTTCCCTATGACACCTCGAAAGTAATCCTTAAATTACTTAGTTCGCAATAATGCATAAAACACATGACAGACCTGTTTCTCCTAGCGTGCCTGCCCTGCGTGGTTGGCAGTATTAGTCTCAGTCGCGACACGAGGTACACGGCCGGGGTCGACAGCTCGAACTTTCCCTTTTCCCTGAAGCTGAAGACTTCCCCCGCGTTGCCACGGACCAAGTATGAGGACCTCATGTGCAGCCCCGTAAACGCCACCCTCACCACACCCTCCAGGGACCTGAAAAGAGTCGGCCCGCTGCCTGTAGTCGTTGGGGCGGAACGAATTTTTCGCGGTTTTCTTGCTTTTGAACTGGATGCACCGAAGAGGTTTCCAGCCGGTGATGACGAGGCGTTCAAAATTGGATTTGGAACTATTGTGTGAGAAAACAGCCCAGATCTCTGGGGCTGCGAACAATTTTTATTACTTGAATTCGTCAGAAAATTCAACTTTGTGGTTTCTTCGTTTCGGTTGAAGATAGATTTATGCACACTCCGACCGCTTCGTGGAGACCGATTGTTTTCAGGTCGATGATTCTCTGTTCGCTGTCCAATCTGGGTGTTGGTCGAGGCAAGGACTCTCTCCGGCTCATCTTCTGGGAGTTTCAACGGAAATTCTTGAGACTGGTCGAAATTTGCATCCCTGCAAAATTTTCTCCCTCCGCATTCAGTAGAGCTAGCCCTTTTTTTAGCACTGCTAATGGATTCCTGACTCGATTGAATTTTATTTTGACCATCCAGTTTTTCATGAGACCCAAAACTGGTTTTGATGTGTTTGCTAAGTTCGTGGCCTGGGTCCCGGTGAGCGCGTCTATGGCGAACTTTAGCCGATAGCTCTGCTGGCTGAGGATCGTCGTATTGGTAATCGTAGTCAAAAGCATCAACATAATACGAGTCTTTCTTTTTTTGATTTAAGGGCTTACGCGGGGTCATCTCTTCCGCACTTTCCCCATCCGTTCCCAGGCCTGGATCTTCATAAATGACACTAATCACGTCATCTGAAGGCTTTGCGTGCTCCTCACCACCGTCAGCGCCCCCTCCAGCATCGTAATGGTCTCCGTATTGATAGAAAAAAGGATCGTACTCCTCCTCGTAATCGGCCACAGTTACTTGTTTCAGCTTGTCTCCATCCTTGCGATTTCTTTTGGAGTCGAAATGAGAAAAAGTTTCTGAGCTCCGTAGATCAGATCGCTGGAACTGCTGACTGGAGTCCCGCCCAGATTGTGTTCCAGCGTCGGTAGAGTTTTCAAAGGACCCCGAATGAGAGGCTTGGAACCGCTCCTCTAGAGGGTCGAAGATAAACTTCACCTGGAAATACATAAGGTAGGTGATGAATATTTAGTTCGACACAAATTAGACAAGTTTTCTAAGAAGGAAACAACTCTTAAAACCATGTACCCCAAAGACTTACTTTTAATTTTAATACAAGAATTTTTAGATGGAAAAATTACACTCAATACGGAAATTTAAAAACACTTTCCTGGGGATATGAACTGACCGATGACTTTTTCGTTGATCACACTATAAACTCGCTTGGCGTTTAGGACATAGGTCCTGGAAAATGACATTCCCTTATCTCGAAATGTTGATATCTGATCGTTTTTAATGGCTAATTTGCAAAAAGATAGCCTTGTAACATAATTATTGGCTGATGTCTGATCAAGATACTCGCATAGCTAATGAGATTATAAAAATCAACATTGTTCAGGCAATGTGCCATAAATTTCTTAAAAAACACAATGCCAGCAGAAATGTATTTAAATATTAATCAACCCAATTCAGGGCAATATTTCAAGTTAATTTAACACTCTTTAGATTTCACGCAAATGAGAACCGTGAGAATATATCCACTGCATTCTCAGCAGTATAATTTCGTTAACATATTTCATGAGCTATCCAAGCCGCGGCGCGACCTGAAGTGCAGAGCCTGATGAACACACGCGGGTCCTGCTGCTCTCACTGCTGCCTGCTGCTCAGCTGAATGTAAAGTCCCCCAACGGCGCAAAATTTCAGACAGTTCTCGTGCTGCTTGGGAATATTTATAGCCATCATTGTCATAATCATACGGCGGTTACGTGACAGAAATCATGAGCTCACATTAGCGGATAAGAATATTTTCTATGGATTTTGCCTGAAATGTACGTTTATCACGTAAGCTATTATTTTGCACGTTAAATGTACTCAAGCCATTACGTCTCTAATCACTGCTTGCTGTATTATCTGCGAGCTTCAGCGTAGCATTCAGAAAAATCATGTGAGTTTTCTCTGTTTGCTTAGATGCTGAGAATTCAATATCCGATGATCCTGGCAATGTTCATGTGTCAATCCCCTCCCCTCCCTTTCTCTCCCCCCTCTGGGAGATCTGCTGAGCTGACGGGCCAACAAAATGTTGTGTCACAGCTGTCACAAAATGCCTCGCTAAAGAACGCGAGCGCTACTGGAAAATGGAGGATAGTGTCTTTTGAATTGGCATTGTTCAGCCGTGGCTGTACACGCTGCGATGGAGGTATGAGGAAAATAAATTTTTAGTATCGACAGTCGAAAAACTAGAAAGACGACAAAAGAGCTTGAGCGAATGAAGCTTTTAAGTTTGCTCCTAAACTTCAAATATAAAGGAAAAGTCAATCAATTAATTTGATTTCAATTATGTTGTTGTCAGCTGGTTAATATACACATCATTGTATGGATTGAAATATTTAAAAATTGTAATGCATTTTAATCACAGGTACTGACCACACTTCAAGCTGCTGAAAGCTTATTCCTCGTAATGATCTTTAACCTCTCTACAGCTATTTCAATAAATATTACGTCCCTTGCAGATTATTCCTTACAGGTGCTGAATCTTGTATCAAGCAACAGAAACAGATGTACATATGTGTACCCGTAAAGACTAAAATCAAATGCCGTAAGTGAGAGCCAGAACTCGCCTCCTGCACGGTCATGGAGCTGAAGCCCGTCAGCGTGATATTGTCGAGCAGGAGTCGCAGCTTCAACACGTCTCCCTCGTGCACATATTTGAGGGGCGCCGCCCCGTACAGGGGCTCCAGTGGGGCCTTCAGTCCCAGCTTGGGATGGGCCCGTTGTGCTGTCTGGGCCAGCGCTGAGAGGGCCGAGCTCACTCGTGCACACAGATCTGGGTAGAAGATAATTCGAGATGAGTGTTTGTGGTCTCCTTTTCTGGATCAGATAGTTAAGGAGACCGTCCTGTGGACTGCTGCTCATATTTTTGAAAATGTAATTGTGATTGCATGACGTTCTTTATGTGTACTTTATAACATTTAAATATTTGGAAACTGTACCTGTAAAACTGACTGCGTCACTGGCGAAGAGAGATAAACAAATATAATTTTCATGAAGTTAAGTATTATTTACCTGTAAACGATGCCCTATAGTATTTTAAAATAAACTTATAATGGTTCCAACCAAGTGCTAGGGCTGCTACAGTGCACATGGATACATGAATTAGGAGGGAGCTTACGCTCGCCTCAGAGCAGCTCAGTCTGCTATGAGACTAGCCACCCTTCTTCTGCTACTGGACGGTCCTTTTGAGACACTGTTCACACTCAGCTGATGGGTTAGACAGGACCAATCTGTACAACTCTGGAAGGAATAAATGTATGGAAGCAATTCGAAGAATGTGTAACCATAAACTTTTCAGCAGTTGCAAACTGTAAACATAAAATTTTCAACCCAACTTCAATGGACGTTTTTCAGCATAGCTATATTTATGGTCCCGGAAAAATTCCATCTCTTCTAGGATATCCGGTTGAAACCCGTACTAGGACTGTATTTTACGTCAGTGTGAATATATCCATCATTTGTACAACAGATGTACGACAGAGGTGACCGCTCGCGTGTTGTACACAAATGAAGCAAACTATGAACACTGAGCTGGATGTTCCATATGTTAGACTACAAAAGGTATATAATTTGGTTGACAATGTGTTTAGAAAGCGACCCCAACTCATGTCCATTTGAAACCTGGGCTTTTAACATGGAATTATGAGCTCTTAAAACCATCAGTGAACAAAGACCTACTTTGAACCCTTTTGACTTGTGACATTGGCAGTAGGTCAAGAGGGTTTGAGTTGATCATTGAAAGTAGAATCTTTGTTTACGTATCGAGTACTTCTTGATAGATACTGTAAGATGGGCGATTCGGACAACAATAACATTTAGAATTTCCTTTTTGCTCTGAACTGCCATGATTACCAAGAAATTAATAAGCTCTAATCCTCCTAAAAATCACAGGAATATTTTCTTACTAACAAAAAATTCTGAAAAAATTAGGATTTCTGAAAAATCCCGTTTCGGGATTTTGAGCTGCCCCGGGATGGACGTCAAATAAAATGAAACTATTTAAATTGTTTTATCTAAATGCCAGCTCATAAACTTGCAAAGGAGTATAATGATTCGTGCGGTAAAAACTGCGTCGCGCAAATGATTACAAGTTTAACATTCCCAGAAAACAGGATTTTTTGAGGGCAGAACGTGAAGGCTGGACAACCTCGAGTGAACGTATGAAGTTTACCTTGAGGCACGAGGGTAAAAACAGGTTCGAAAAACCAAGATTTTCTGTCGGCAGAAGGCCTGATACTGACATTCATTTAATATTCTGGTGGCGTTCTCTTACTGCAATTTTCTTTAATTTCCTACTTCAACCAGACGACCCGATGCCCGTTGGGTCCCTCTTGTAAAGACCCGTATGAGCCTCTAATGATTCATCTTTATTTTCAAACAAATATCCAAAGTTAAAGAAAATAAATCATTCACTTTAGTCCCAATAACTGTAACCATGATCCGATGAAAAAACCTTCAGTTTATTTTTTATTTTTTTCTAGTTTTATAATTACAGGTAGTCAAGACACTCATTTTTCAACCCAAACTTTCGGTTAAATTTGCTTAAACTGCCTTGAATGGACGATGTATATTTTAACCTAACAATTTACATGTGCTGCCTGCTTGTATTTAGAATACAACAATCGATTTTCCTGTACCAACACAATTATGAGTATAATAAGGAGCGTTCATGAGAAGCGTCCTATGATCAGGAAAGAATTTTCACTGAATATCCAAGTGTCTGTTAGTTTTATGAGGCTCATTTATGCCGTAAAATACTTCTTCAACTTATGGAAACGCTAACTATCAACTGTTTACGCAACATAGGCATTCTAAAAATCGAAAGAACGGCTTTCCTTCCATGAATGCATATATACAAGGGAGAGTTAGTGTCTCCTTCGAACACTGTTCTCATGCTCGTTAACATTCACAAATTTCCCCCAGTCTCAACAATATAATAAGTTGCTGTTCAACGTAGGAATTGAGTCACTTTTTTCTTCGTTAACTCTTATTTTTTGCGAGACGAAGTTGCCTTTGAATTGTATGGTCCAATTTATACCCGAGTTTTAGGTTACATGATCTGAGTAACTGCCGAACTCTTTCTGAGGTATCTTTGATGAACGGAGCTCTGGCATTTTATGTATGGTGACGATTCGGTAGCAACTTAATTGCTTCTATTTTCAGGGTCATGTTAATTTAGCGAGCGTTGTGGGCAGCAGCGCATATCTTCACAAGAAACTGCTTTAATTTGGTAAATCTGCGAAGTTGTTCAGTCCAACGTCTTTGTTTTCTTCAACGTAGAGCGCAAAGACCCATTTGTATGGAGACTTGGCTACACTTTTCCTTTAAGACAAGGTAGCTATAGAAGTAGAGGCATTTGCGGTGTTGGTTGATGTTCGATAGATGGATAAAGTTAATCATACAGCACGATGACGTTGAAGCAAGAGATCCAGCTATTGTATACAGCCATTATTTGCTGTCTCCATCGTAAATTAACCGTTACTATGATGTGATCGGAATGCCCTTCTTAAATTACTGAGTTATAACCACAAGCACAAAATCTTTAGAAAACACTTTCCTAAAGTGTCACCATCTGCTTATATTGATCAATAGATTAATTCGTATACCTTAACTCAATCAGATATATCAGCGTAAATATAAAGCAGATAACGAAATCCAGCATGCTCAAAAACATCCTAATAAATAAAATATAATGCTAGATATACGATCAGACTTTGAAGCGCAGTTTATATACAGTCTCGCTATACTCAACAGGCCTCAGGCCACCGCGCACGTGTAGCGAATGGAACAGAAATATTGCGATGATAAGTCTCATAATCTTCATCCCTGCAAAATTATCGCCTGTAATGGCGGCCTGCAATTTCAGAGGGAAAAATGGCAGCCCTGTGTACTGTGTGCCCTCGTGCATCAAATGTATGAAGACTGAACAAGCCAATGTCCTTTGAACAGACGCACTTTTTGTTAACACAACCTCTCCCTAATTCAATATTACTCTCACAGGGGTTTGATTTCAACCAAGCAATTTCGATTGTTAATTGGGGAATAGCTACGCTGAAATTCTGCTAGAATGAAATTCTCACGGATTTTCGAAACTGAAATTTTGCTCTGAAATCTCACCTGGAAAATTGCGAGCAAAAAAAAAAGGCGTGCTAAATCCTTTTTGGAAAAAAAATCTCTTTCAAAATTTGAGCACGCGATTTTTTCAAATTGGGGTAGGATATGAAATTAAGACACGGTATCGGATGCATAAAGTATCACGCTGTATACGGTTGTGTAGATATACCGCTACCTGGTCAGCAGTTTTTTACGCTCTTCGATACAGGAGATTAGGCTAGAGATGGAAGACGGACTCTTTTTGAGTTGATCCTGGGATTCTCTCTAAATTTGAAGGATCAACGTACCTTCGGCTTCAGACCTGGAGCTCAGCGTCTCCCCCAGGGGAGACAGAAATAACATCATCTATTTTCATTTCCTACAGCACAAGCAAAACGGAATCGTGTTTTTGAACGTCCGTCCTAAGCGCGTAGATTACTTGCGTCCGGATTGAATAAAATTTTGTGAAGCTGAAAAGAAAACGACTGTCTTCATTGTTTTAGCAAACTCGGGTGCGTACTTTTGGTTCTGAATTGCTCAGAGAAACCTGAGAGAAACGAACGAACCCGTAAGCACGTACCAAATTTTGCTACGTGGTATTATGAGCGTAAAATAAATAGGATTTTAAAAGCTGATCAACTCCTCATGGAGATACATAAGCTGAAGAGTAGTTATCACGCATCCTGAAGTTGTAATTATAAAATATTTATAAACTTACATGTATTTTCTCCTTTAACATCTAGGAAAACTACAACCAGATTTATGCTCAATAAAAGGATACAGAATATTTTGCAGTTAATACTTTATTACCACAGGGTTGAAAGG
>VOMN01126829.1:0-20521 GCA_014899125.1 Orchestia grillus
TATGCGTCAAGTTACCTGGTAATATGCGTCAAGTTACCTAGTATTATGCGTCAAGTTACCTAGTATTACGCGTCAAGTTACCTGGTATTACGCTCCAAGCTCACTTTTTCAGCGAGTGTATGTATATAGCGTATAAGAACACGTATTATTCATTTTATTGTTTATATAAAGCCCCCGCGTTGAATTATTTCTTCATCAGATGCTATCTTTAACTGGTGATAGCCATTTTACCTTAATTTTGGAACTCAGCGGCATTTTGACCTGCGACGCACGAAAGCAGTTGATGCTTGAATGAGGGAACATAGTTACTGTATATACACAAATATAGATATACCTATACTATGAGTTAAATATGTACATGCACGTGAACTCTGTCAGTAGGGTATAATATGATACAATTCGATCAATTCTAACAATTCAGAAAAAAGCTCCAATTCTTTTAATAAAGAAGTATAAAATGAGAAGAACGTTTGTTGTTGGTGTTGTTAAGGATACTTGTCCAATAATTTTAAAGGAAATTGTGTGATGCGAATTTTGTCAGCTACTTGCTTTAAATGTTGAAAACGCCCCACATACAAATAACCTATACCTGGAACGAAACTTAAAATGTTTCGAATAACCATTAATTTAGAAATGATATAGAAGAACACATTGATTTAAAAGAACGCAGCGTAAATTTACCGTTAGTATATTGGCTAGAGCTTAAGTTCGTAGAAAGTCTCTTCGGTAAATAACTATAGACGAGCTCTGAAAGAATTGTTTCTCACGTAAATGATTCTCATTAAATGTGTCCTGATGAACCCCCTCGGCTTTAGTCACAACGTGAACTTCGGCGATGAACTCTAGGTGTCATTTTAACTGGATCGATACTTCATGGTAACTAAATAAATACTTTGGAGACAAGCTTCAATACCTCACACACTTTAGTGTTAAGAAATTTTCAGTTATAACACATGAACCCAGGGATATCCCAAATATCAATGGAGACTCAATATGAAAACGGCAGCTAAGGTAACATTCTCAGAGGTCCTTTGAAGTGAAGCCTTTACAGATCGGAAGGTCCAGAAGGACCACAGCTCCAGGCAAGCGTGAAGGAGAAAGGCAGAGCGAGTCGCGGCCATATTGGATCTTCATCAAGGCTGGAGTCCACTTCATTGGTCAGCAATAGAACTTGTTCCTTGATGTCGTGCTCACAGCTGAAAAAGAAAGTATCGTGAATTGAATTTCACTCGGTCAATAAATCTTTGAAATGGTAACAATTTCGATTGCCATAAAAGTGTTCACAGACACGATCATCTCACTGCAGATTGTTATTTATTTTCGTACACTGTTAGTTTGTTTTGATTGACATTACTCAACTATAAGCTCTACCACGTCATTTCTCAAACTACACCCTCATGGAGTCGGCTTTCGAATTGCCCCTTTGAAAGGGACTTTGAAAAGCATACGGTTTTTAGTCCATTTCCGTTACACGTTCGAAAACTTTCAATACGAGTACTGCAGGGTGCGGAGGATGATGACTGGAACGCAAAAACTCCTCATCAACGTGGCAGGTGTTGCACCGCCTCCAATTGTACTGAGTGCTGCCTCAGTACAATTGGAGATGTTATATTTTAATTAATATTGTACTGAGTGCNTGAATAAACTTTAGCTCGAATTAACGCACTAGGAAGTCAAATTGAGCGCAACTAAAATAACGAAGTTGCGTTCGAGTGTTCTGCCAGCAGCGTTCCCGAACAGTCGAATAATGGAACAATATTAGAGTCGATAGCTTTTGACCAGGGATCAAGTTTCTTAAGATATTCGTGAGATAACAGCTGAAGCCCTTGCGCAGATGCGTCGCAGTGATTGGAAATATTCAAATATTTTTAAGATATAAATTAGAAATACTCAAAGAGTCATTGTAAATTAGGAGATACAAGAGCTTCTTAAGAATTTCAGAAAATAGTGAAAAAAATCATAAGTAGCGTTTAGAGTGGTAATCCCTAGATCTGTGCTTGAATTCACTTGCAGTAATTGAGTGCAACCGAAAAAATTTTATATTCGTCGAGTAACCGAGCTGGACGCCCATGTATATACGAGTGTCCCTAAAGGCACTTTACCATTCTAAACATTTATTATACAAAAACTATGAGAGATGCAAAGTTCTTGTAAACTGTGAATAAAAGAAGAATACGAGGACGGTTCACTTCAAAGTAATTTTCTTCTTATGTTTTTCATCATTATCCACGCACAAATAAAATCTTGGCAACATGTTTCACCTCACGATCTCAGGATATCTGGCGAAATGCTGCGAATTTCTTCAATTATATTATATTTTAGTTCCTGGAGAGTGTTTGGAATATTTATGCAAATTTTACCCGGCTTATGCCAGCAACAAAATAAGTCTGAAATCATTAAATCTGACGATCGAGGAGGCACGGCGTGTCACCACAGCGTGAAATTCTGCAAAGCAGGACGACTCCGGTCTTCCAGTTCAACCTTCGTCAGTGACAGATCCCGTACGTCGGAATAATGGTACAAAAGCGAGAATACAGGACTTAGATGGACTCTTGTTAAATCTTCTCATAAAACGCTTCATTGATCCAGAAAATGATCCATTGTTTTGAAAATAACATTTCACAACGCCTGCTCTCTCCTTCAATATATTTAAGCCACCTTTTCAGGCTTTCTAAAGTATGTTATTGTCTGAATCCTTACGTATCTTAATGGTCAGCCTGTATAAAAAACACTCTGCATTTTTTCATCTCAATTTACTAAAACTTTTTATCTTTTATAGTTTTTGCGTAATAAATGTTTGCTACGTTGGCCGCGATGTGAGCCAGATTGGTACACACAATCATCTAACCTAACGTAACGAAAGCATATATGAATGCAAAATTTTTCTTCGTCGTTAAATTTGTGTTCATTACCCGAATAAGCTAGTTTAGATTAGAAGGAAAATGAATAGGATAACCAAATTTGTGAAAACAAAATCCTTCATTTTTACATTCACAACGGAGATATTTGTCTCTAAATTTTACCTGTAGGGAGATATCGTGGCCAACGTGTTAAAATAGGAAAGTGACTTTTGAGCCCCTTTATGTGTACATATATATACAGGGAGGAGCAGAAGTAACTGACTTTTTCAATTAAGGTGCCATTTAGCAGAATACCATTAACCTGGTATCCACTTTACTCATCAATGCAAGGCTCTGTTATTCCTGGGCAGCTCTGTATAAGCACAAGCAATGTGAAGGAGTACGATTTTATTTCGTCGATCTAATTAATATTAGACCAAAGGTAGACCGGAGCATGAAGTACTTGTAGAAGCCTTGTGACTGGCATAAATGCTCCCAGTACATTTAACTAATCAAAACACTTTAACTCTATCGATTACAGCATGATGTATATAAAATAGGTGACTTCTGATCCGAATCTGCTCTATTATAATATCAGCCACCGTGAATTTACATATTAATGAATATCATTTTGTCAGTGATACTTTTTGCGTACCACCATAGAAGACACTACTGAGAGTTGCGCTGATATGTGGCAGTGCCGTAAATGGGATACTGAATATCGTATACTGAATTAACGCAATGTAAAGGAAGCTAAATTTCTAATTCAATGGAATTCACTGAGAGAGAATTTTGGTTAAGATACTTTGTTTATGAATACTTGACTTCTTAAGTAAACTTAATTCATTGTATTTAATAGAATTCCCCCACATTCGCTCGCACTCGGCTTCGATAAAGGAACGCTATGCGTGGTAGATTTCCTTCAAAATCCAAGCCTAAAATTATCAAACGCGTTCCTGGTCTCGCGAGAAAACGATCGATATTTGTGAGAATCATTTGTTTGGATTCCTTAATAATGTAGGTTAAAATTTGGAAACATACACTGGGTTTGATATTTACCCAGTGGATCTTTCCAAATTTTAACGTACAATATGGATCCTGGGCGTCCCTTATTCTAATAAATTCCTTAATATGTAGAAGCATTTCTGGTGACTTAGGCGATAGTTTAATTTAAAAGGAAAGAGGCACTTCAAGTTCTAGCGTGACCAAGGAAGACACTTAAGCACTTTGCTCCAGGCGATCGTTCGTCTGCAAGGAGAGCAGACAACCCCTGTCCCGCCCCGTCAATAGAAGGAGTCGCAGCAAATGATCTCCTTTGTCCAATCCAGGTCTAGGGACGCTGGGCGCTCTTCTCAAAGGACCAGCATTCTTCCTATAGAAAATCTTATCGAAATTGCTTTTCAGTTCCTGAGGATGTTGAGCGGTCAAAGGCACCAGCTGAGCGATGCTCCATTCAGGTGCTCAAGCGATGAAGAGCTCAAGTAGAGCTCAGTGGTCATGGGATTTGCTGCTGTAGAAAAACTGTCGAGTAGGACGCAGCTCGGAGGGAAACTCGAGCGTAACTTTCCTTGATGGACTTGTCACCTGCCGGGAAGTTCGGCTTCAAGCTCGGATTTGTTAGCGTGTTGCTAGACCTGTAACGCAGCAGTTAAGGGTTAGTTAGGCATTGAAATGGTATCTTTTCGTCTCTTTCTGGTGATACAATGAACGTGTTGCTGGTCATGTAACTCAGCAATTAAGGGTTGGTTAGGTATTGAAATAGTATCTTTCCGTCTCTTTCTGGTGATACAATGAAACGTTTGAGCTATTTTCTTGAATATTTAGTGAATATGTAGATTAATAACTGCGATGTACTAAGTTTGACAAAAAATACCTAGTAAAACCATGCAAAAAATTATTATCATTGTGAAAAAGACTTTGATTGATGACATGGACAGAAGTGACGACTGATCAATACCATGTTTTGACATATCCGGTTTGAATAATCATGAAGTACCTCCAACTTTTCATAGAAAATCTGTAAAATTCATCATTATGATAAGGGTGTCACATGCCATCATATGAAAAGAATTTACATTCTTGGAGGCGTCTTAGCACCCCAAGATGGAAAGTTCAGTCGCGATTCTCTGCAATATGGTTGTATTTTTTTACCTTCATGCAGGATTTCTCTTGTCAACTTTATTCATGCTCACGAATTAAAAGACCAATGTTACATTTTACGCAGAGCGTGAGACCGCTACGTCCTAGTTTAAAATTATCAACCCGAGAAGTGAACTTTCCTTCTTCTTGTTAGCTGTTCGTTAATTGCCTTGTTAAAAAACGATTTGAAAGTCATTTCTTATTTTTTCGCTTCCATTCAAGCCTTTCCGTTCTAAAATTCTCTTCCATTCGGGAATATTTGACGTGAAAGTTTGTCGACGTCGAGGACTCCGCGCATTGTCATCTTCGGCACATTGCTAGCGTCAACTCCGTCGAACACTAAACTAAGCATAAGTAAATAAACGAAATTAACTTATTAACTAAATATCGAGTATTTAGTTACATTTCGTTCGATACTGCTTCCTGTTTGTTTCCCAATAACTTTCGTTCTGCCCTTTAGAGCGACTAATTTAAAGATTTTCTGCCAAAATTTTGCTAATGACATTCCATATTGCGAATACTGTGATCGTCATGTGTCGAGTCGAAATTAATCTACTTTATTTTGATTTAGCGTGCTGAACATAGGCTTAGGACCAAAATTGAACTGTCATGTGAAATGCACAATTCATTGCTAAAGGAACGAGTCGGAACTTGGCGAAACTTACAGGATCCAACTCTAACTCAGTTGATTTGTTGAAATTATGAGTTGGACTGTTGAGAAGAAACCATTTAGGAACGGTGGCCCTTGTAAAATTCAATCAGTGCCGTAAACAATAAATTTGTAAACTCGTTGGAAGCCCCTGGGCATTAGTTCGCTTAATCTAAAAATTCATTCTCTTAAAATTCCAACAACTTGCTTAGTCTGGCGGACATAACCTCGTGGACTAAACTGCTCAGGAGGTAAACAAAAATTTTGACGATTGATTTCTTAATTATGGATTTTCAACGAACTCTCAATTTACCATTCAGGGGAAACACATGCGGTCGAATATTTGAGCTATGAAAGACATCCTGAAGAAGCTTTTCAGCTTAGGGCAAATTTTACTCAACATTTCCGTAAAGCTTCGAGATGAATAGTAGATCAAAGAGTAAAGGCTGGTACTCTCAACCCAAACTTATTTCGATGTCCCGTGAAGCTTTGTTGAATGAGAGCGGATAGCTTTGGTCAACGGGATCAATTGAATGCTGCATTGGGAAGAATTAGACGTCATTTAGCCCTTTAGGAGCCTAGGAATTACAAACTTCTGGTGTGGCAGTCGTTGGAGTGCATCCGTTTTAATTCAAGGACTGTTTACTACAGAAGGCCGTGGCTGCAGCCGGGGAACGTTGGTTTCAGTTGATGCTTGCTCGCGAGAGCATCGAGCAGATGGGCAACTGTTACATCGCTGTGAAGGCATGTAGATAGGTTCGGATGCCCTAATTACAGAGCTAATTCTTCTGTTGTCATAGCTGTACTCTAAGAAGTTGAAAAAAATTGTTGGAATATATATTGAACATTTTTGAACAGTTCTTCAATGTGAGGAGAAATGAATTTTCGTAATTGGTAAATGATATTTTGTTCAGCATTATTCTTTTTACACATAGGAGTACGAATACTGTTTCGTATAAAGGTGATAAGAATACATGTAGCATCAGCTATAGGAGTAAATTAAAAATTATGTACAATTGGCATATTCATCATTAGAATTCTCACGAACTAGATTTTTTCTGCAGCATTCATTAGATTTACAAATTTTTTTTCCATTTCTTTTATCCTTGTTGTGTGATTAATTAGAGCTCTACTGGAGGCAACCTGGAATGGATCTTTTGTAAGAAAACATAAGAATGTTAGACGAAAAATGTCTTGTGAAGATTTCGTTCCAATTTCATTCCGCTTTGAACGCGTTCTTCTATGGAGGATATTATTTGAGGTATTCAAAAGTCTACACCGAATAATTAATTAATTTCAGAACTCGAAAATTTCTTTATTTCCGGTATTCGGGTGTTTTCCGTGTTATTGGACATATTTTGCCGCTTTTATGTCGCTCGTGAATCTGAGAACAGGTTCTGGAGTCCGGGTTGTAGAGTCAGACTGTAAAGGAGTCTGCAGTCTGACTGCACAGCCCTGATTCTGATTCCATTTCCAAGTGTTTCAATGTTAACTGGACGCCTATGTTTACCGTTTTTATTCACATCTCCCTCAAAAAAAATTTTAAAAGTTCAACTTATTGGCTCTCAGAAAACGAAATAATCACTTCCAACAGTGAGTTTTTTACTCATTTCGCTGGAATTAAACTTCTCATACTCATTGTTTTAAACTTCTCATTTTAGACTAAAATTAAATTTCTCATTGCATCTCTTTCGTCTGGGCAATATTAACTCACTGGTGTTTACGTTACATGGGGGAAGTGAGCAAGGGCACATTTCATGTCATTGTAGACTCGTCTGAGCTGAGCTTAAATCAAATTCGCAAAGACACATCAAACGGAAGAGCGATGCAGGTGAGTATAAGCGATGAAGGTGAGTAAGAGGGAAATAGGAGCGGTGTAGGTGAGTAGGAGCAATACTAGTGAGTACGAGCCGTGCAGGTGAATAAAACCGGTGTAGGTGAGTAGAGCAATACAGGTGAGGAACATTGGTATAGGAAAATATGCGCGTTGATGGGAAAATCATTGTAGAAGGGTAGGAGCGATGTAGGTAAGAGCGATGTGAGTAAGAGTAAGTGAGTAAGATATAAGTGGGTAAATGCGATGTAGTTAACTAAGAGTGTAGGTATGAGCGATGTTTATAATCAAGCCTAGAGCTGAGCATCAAGGCCCCAACCCCCTCTTTCAAAGCTGGTTGCTGCCAGGTTTCCAGACACGATACAGAGCTTCCACCAGCAGCTGTAGTCCTCAGAGCGACTGCAACGAGGCGGTCTGTGTACATACTGGTACGTTTATGACGGCCACAGCGCCGTCAGTGATAGTAACAGGGCTATTTCGCTAGGAGACGGTGCATTCTCGCCAGAAATAAGAGGGTTCACGGCAGAAACAGAACTGTTCGAGATAGATGTGACGTCGAACGGGGCGGCAGCAGCGTCATGGGAAGCAGCAGTTCACGGTTTACTACAGTACGTTAGGACGAAGCTCAAGCGGCGCAGCAACGCTTTAGGACAAAGCTCAAGCAATGTAGCAACGCTTTAGGACAAAGCTCAAGCAATGTAGCAACGCTTTAGGACAAAGCTCAAGCAATGTAGCAACGCTTTAGGACAAAGCTCAAGCAATGTAGCAACGCTTTAGGACAAAGCTCAAGCAATGTAGCAACGCTTTAGGACGAAGCTCAAGAGGCGCAGCAACGCTTTATCTTTTTTGAAAGACACCGACACCAAACTGAGATGAACGACGATGTTTATTCCTATCTAATGCTGATTGATTGGTGAGCTGTCACGGACCGACCTTGAAATTAAATAGAATGTACATAGTTGCACTGTTTGTTCCACAAATATCGGCTGACTTTACTACAGTATAATTCGTTAAGAAAGGTGCCGCGTCACGGCAGATTAAAATCACGGTCAATTATACATTAAAAGCAGTGTTGTGTATCCTAAAAGGAGTTTTGAGTACTCGCATCGATGTACTATAAGCTGTGTGTGTCTGACATGATCACCGGTATGCTTGGAGGAGCGTGAAATTATGGGTATCCATCACTGTTACCCACATTAATTCGAGGCCTGAGGAGTACAGAGCAGAGATCATGGCTGCACCGCTTCACTACTGCACAATTAGTGAGCAACATACACTAATGAGTTGATCTACTTAAGTAACAAATGCGAGGTCCCTCAAGACGAACTGTACCTCGTATTTCGTCAATCACGGCGTTAACTGCTGTCTAGAGATGACCTGGCCTCACCTTTGTGCCTTGACTTACGAAATATGGGTTATTATAGACAAAATTCCCCATGAAATAAAAATACTAACTAACTAACTAAATACTACTCGTTACTTTCCCAGTTACAGCCCTGCTGATCTGGTGCCACTAGTTCAAGTCATCTTCGTCCCCTTGAATGAGTCACTGCGTGGTCTAGGATTGCATGCCCAAGTCAGAGGACGATGTCCTGTAAACGATGCAGACGTGGCTTCGTGAGCAGTCCAACGCTTGCTTTCGTAGACAGGATACGAAAGTTCATCACACGATACCTGAAGGGCAGAGCATTCGCGGGACAGAAGGGCTTTGTCGTGGAAATGAAGTGCTGTGTCAATCGCTGAAATAAAGATCTGCAAGAAAATTCGCTCGGCTATTTGCTCGAATCGTAGTCACGTATTCTTCTCTGCGACATTAATAAAGAGAGTACAATTATCTACAATTACCAGGCTTGGTAAACTCATTTAGAACTAAATTAGCAATGGAGAAGAGCTATGGAGCCTCTAACTGCAGTATCCAGTAGCTATAAGAGACTCTGGATAGGCCGTTGCGGGCGAACGTAATGACTCTCCGGTCGCTCTCAACCGAAAAAGATGGAGAATTGAATTCTTCATATCACGGAACAGAAGCGATAAAACGCAATGCTTGGCCCTCTCTTTCTTCATATCACCTGATATTGGAATCCTTTATGAAAGATGCTTAAGCATTGTCATCCAATCTACTACGATGCATTCAGTAAGAACTTAGAATTATTTTTTTGTTCTGTGTGTATGGAACCGACGTTTGATTTACACTCAGAGAAATACTGGCCTCCAGAAATACGTGAATTAAGAACTGACGTCTCCTATCGCCTGTCCAAATTTGTCTTTGTTAGCAGAAGTGCAAAGAAAGATCACAGTTCATATGGTTATGGAATATTATGTTTGACAAAATGTTTATGCAATCATTCGATGCCTAAAAAAATGTTGAAAATCGAAAATTTGATGCATTACAATAATGTGTTTCAAAAGATTAGAGCGCACTTTTATTGTAACTTAATAGATGATGATTTACGTGTTTGAATTATTTAAAATAATTTGTATACGTATTCACTCCTACACATACTACACAACACACGCATGAATACATACGTATAAAACTAAATACTTGTTTGCACACGCTTGTTCATTCAGAATCGAAGCGTGTGAGCATCAATGCTATTGCTCTTTGCTTCCTAAAACCAACGCAATTCACCGGTAATTGATAGAAGTTTTCAAATTCCGTAGTCTGAGTACCTAACCTATCACCACATTTTTCAATTCATTCTTTCTAGCCTCGAATGAAACACCAACGGTCCCGTTAGATTAGGGTGATGATTACTGAATTTTCATCTCACTTCGTTCAAAATTCGGAACACAGCGTTTCTTGCCCCCCAATCCGCGTATCCCTCCAATGCGGAGCAGCCCGCAACCTTGCGGATGTCTGGTGTGCGGAAGGCAGCCCTGCCGGCTCATCAAGGACCGCATTATTTCGGCCGGATGGAAACAGCGATTTAAGGACTTTTTGCGCCCGACCAAATAAATGGGGCCGCCTAGAGCTGGAAGATTAGTGAGGAATTCCCGGTGAAATAGCTAGGGATTTGGAAGAAAACATTCCCTGCTGAGGATAACGGTACTCTGATGAACTAAAAGTTCCGGTATTTTATTGTATAATTTACGCAATTTGGCTTAGCACGATTTGCTTCCGGTGATATAAGAAGCGTTACTGGAGGGCAGAGGCCCAATATATCCATTTGAATATCGCCCTGTGCTCTGGATTCTGATACGAAATTTGAAAAGCACGCATGTGAGTTGTTCACTAAAGATTATACGTATATCTGCGCATCAATCGGCGCGCTGTAGTACATCAGAGTTCAATTTTTTTTAGATACAGTAAGCAGTAGATTCACAAATTTCGTGGTCTCAGTTCGTAAATCAATTACTTACTCAGTATTCTCATTCATCCCGGGAGATAAGGGAACAATCTCCTCACCTCTATTAAACGAATATTTTAGCCGTTGGAGCCAAACGTCCGCGGTTATTAAATAGTTTTTGACTGGCATTCGCAATCGTTTAACTGCTGGTGGAAACGCTCGTAAAGCTGTTCACAAAAGCGCGAGCCTAATTCCAAGAATATTTTTCACCAAAATCGTAAATTTAGTTTGAATAGGCTACCACTTTATGGTCTCACATTGAGCAAAGAAGCTTTCACGGTTAACTTCTTCAGAGTTAAAATATGACCAGAAAAATTCTGTTCTGTAAAAGTATGAAACGATTTAAATTGTCCTTGCCACAGGCATGTAACACGACTGTTGTTAAATCAGTTTGGCTCATTTCTAATAGCGATAAAACTCTCAATTCCTGCTTGGTGGTACGCTGACGAGAGGAGGTGTGAATAACGTGCGTGAAGACGAACATTTTGAGGACTTCGCAAGCGAAATCAGCGGTGAAAAATTGCTATCAAAAAGCTATTTATTTTGACCATAGCCTGAGTACGAAGTTTATAATGTAGCTAAAGGAGAAAGAGAGAAAAGATTACCAACATCGTAAAGCTTTATGGTAGTATTTTACGCTGACTTGTGAGCCAGAAAAATGTCCTTGGTTTTTTTGAAGGCTCACATCTCTGGCCCAAACTCCTATATTCTAAATCAGTCAAGTAAATTTTTTAGGAAATGTAGTTTTCTATTGGATTCATGTCTGGGGACTTAGCTGGCCAATCTAAATGCGTAGCATGTTCTAAATGACTCGTGCCAATTAATGGCAGTTCTAGCCCGAAGCACTCGGCAGTTGTTATTTTGAAAGATAGGCAGAGCAACAGAGGGACTGGGCTGCAAAATAGAGAGCAAAATTAGGATTCAATGTACATATTTGAGTGTCTTCCGACACTGCATTCAGACATTATCTGATTGTGCGAAGCGCCCTTACATGCAGTGTTTGGTGGGCCGGACTGAGTTCTGTCAACGCACTAGCGCACTTCTGAGGTTATATGCAAGCGATGTACTACCAAGTTATAATTGAATTCAATTCATTTTTCGTAGGGTCTTAGAGTAGACGTAAGTTTACTCGAGAATTTACTCGAGGAAGAGTTCATTGGCCTACAGAACGGACCACTCGGGTCAGGGAACGGTGACTGCAAAACGATAACGAGCGAAAACACACGTAGTGAAAGACAGAACGATGTCGAGCACCTACGCGTGCTGAGCGCAACAACACACGTAGTGAAAGACAGTAAGATCGTAAATGCCATTTGAGACTGTTATCGGATGGTATATAAAATGACAGTCTCCATTTATTACAATGAACAAACGAAGTATCTTCAAAAAATTTGTCTACGAACCGTTAATGAATTGGAGTGGACCCCCTGCTCAACGCGCTAACGATCGCGATTTATTGAACGTGGCCACACCATGCGGTCAGTGGATGCAAGAGAGATTTCAAATCGACCAGGTGTAATTAGGACGCTTGAAGACTCAATGCCGCGCAAAACTTTGGACCAAGGTTCGTGCTCGTGAAGGTCCTAAGCCATATTTATAGCAGGGGATTAATCATTTTTTAGGTCTACGAGCTTATCTGAAGCTGTTCGTTGCACTTCGTTACAAAACACTTTCGCCGGAATGCTAGGTTTAAACGTACGACAATGGCACGGAAATTGATATTTTTGAAGCATAAACCTTTTTACGTTTTTAAAGCGTATGAAAAATGTGGGAGGTAAAAGACGCATAACATATTCATTTTGAAACTCCACTTCTACTTTAAAACACAGCTCAGGATTGGTAACGATAGTTAGCCATACTGCATGTAAATCACTGTAAATTTTTCAAATTGCACAAGATGATGCATCAAGAAGTCCGACTGTTCGGAGGCATAAAGCAAGGGCCTAATTTCCATAACTAGAGCAGTGAAAAGTCTCGTCTTTGATTAAGAGAGCGCGTGCCGTGCATTCGCCGATCCAGGGACTCCATCAATCGTGTTGGAAGGTGATTGAGGAGCTTACTTCCGTTGCGAACCATGAATATGCAAGTGGATCCTAATATGGTACTTCACAAACTCCATAGGCCCCCTCGCCCAAGCCTACTCGCATTCTTTCCGGTGCGTAGCTCTGTGAATCTCTCGCCCCGGTCTACTCACATTCCCTCGCCCCGGTCTACTCACATTCCCTCGCCCCGGTCTACTCACATTCTCTCGCCCCGGTGCCCTCACATTCTCTCGCCTCGGTCTACTCACATTCCTTTCATCGCGTACCAAAGACGCGGCTGACTTCAGGTCGGTGTAGTTCAGAGACCGTGACTTCAGGACTTAAGAGGTATGGTTAACTGTTCACTTTATTTACTAATCTGTTCAATATATGAAGTATATTAAACTAACACCGGTTTTGAGAACTTACAAAGCGTTTAACTGAGCCACACTGTCGCGATTCACCACGGTAGAAGGTGAGTCATCCGTTTCAGCTTGTGAACAATGACTGCGAATATTATGGTAAATATTTGAAGTGTCGCTTGCAATTAGTGTGTAACAGGCTAGATCGTTCTTGAAAATGGCTCCCTAAAGTTTTTAACCTATTTTGGATATAAAAAATTACCTTCCTCGATTAAGAAAGTACTAATAAATGCATTCCTCGCATGCAAAGTAGAGCGTAACTAAATAGAAAGAGATTTTTTCGAAAATATAACGAACTCGGTGTACTTTACCTTTACTCGGTGTACCACTTTATTGCTTTCATCGGTCGACGAATCCAACCTCCCATCCCACACACGAAAATATCCAATATCTTTGATAAATAAAACGAAAATATACAATACTTTTGTTAAATAAAACGAAAATATTCAATACCTTTGTTAAATAAAACGAAAATATACAATACCTTTGTTAAATAAACGAAAATATCCAATACCTTTGTTAAATAAAACGAAAATATCCAATACCTTTGTTAAATAAAAAAAACTGTTAAAAAAGATTCCACTAGCGTCCTCCTGGGAAGGCCCTCCTCTGCGTCGAAGGTCGCCCTGCACATAAAATAAGACGTCCACTGCCATTTGTTGCCCCTCCGATGCCTGATTTCATTCGAGATCTACGCCGTTGTGCGCGTGATGATTCAGCGCGTTTTAACCTGATTGAAGTCCTCTGAAAAATCGATCCTGCTGAAAGGAATATGGACTGGTGAAAATTTAATTCGGACATCAATCTAATCAGCTTTCTTGTAGGATTGTGAATATAAATCAATGTTATTGTTTTTTAGAAGTGTTTGAACTATGACTGTTTCCAAGTGCATCGCCCTCTGTTGTATTTTTCCGCTCAAGTCCGCTTCGTCTAGTTAACAACGATTGTACTTCCACCATTCTACACTAATTTTCAAATATTTCTTGAAGATTTTCATTTATTAGTCAATTCCTTCACAGAATTTTCATTAACAATGGTTTCCAGAGCCTTGCACTTGCATTAACATACACAAGGGACTTTATTTCCCAACCTGCAACGCACTTTTGAGCAATTCGGCTTCTTTCAACACCTTTCAAGCACATCAATTCAAAAATCTATTTCCTTGATGGAGCGTGTATCTAACTAATTAAAAACTACCGCAATTCAATGGTATTTACTCATACGTCAATAGAATTAACGGCTCATAAAATATCCTTTTTCAGGGTCTTCAGAACATGCGCAATATGCTTTAATTTACGATACAACTCAAAATATTGGAGTAAAATTCGTTCAAATGATACACGCTTGCTTCAAACACCGAAAAAGAATTGCATCACTACCGAATTTGAAGAATTGCATCACTACCGAATTTGAATAATTGCATCACTACCGAATTTGAATAATTGCATCACTACCGAATTTGAATAATTGCATCACTACCGAATTTGAATAATTGCATCACTACCGAATTTGAATAATTGCATCACTACCGAATTTGAATAATTGCATCACTACCGAATTTGAATAATTGCATCACTACCGAATTTGAATAATTGCATCACTACCGAATTTGAATAATTGCATCACTACCGAATTTGAATAATTGCATCACTACCGAATTTGAATAATTGCATCACTGCCGAATTTGAATAATTACATCACTATCGAATTTGAAGAATTGCATCACAACCGAATTTGAATAATTACATCACTACCCAATTTGAATAATTGCATCGCTACCGAATTTGAAGAATTGCATCACTACCGAATTTGAAGAATTGCATCACAACCGAATTTGAATTTTCTTGTAGTCACCCGGAAGTGGATAAAAATGGCGTTCCGATCGTTCGGTCCAACTCTTAGCAATCTGCTCACAATATAATTTAATCAGAATAATTGAAAGGAACTTTCGTATTCTTACGAGTATATTCAGCTAGCGTGCTGAGCAAACTTGGTCCCGAGAGCTGTTTTTAACGTGCTTCTTAACTGTGTTCGAATTCTTGAATTCTGAGAAATGCCGAAGACTTCCGGCACAGCGCCGTATGATGTTCTTGTGAGCAGTTTTGCAAGAGTGCGCATCATTAACGCTAAATGTTTTTTAATGATGAAACTTAAGCAGACGAACGAAAGTTCGGAAGCTTGTGCAAACAGTTTCACAAATACTCTTGTTCGTCGTTTCTCGTCCTCCACGTGATCTTACAGACCTAAATTTCTTGTAAATTGATATTGAGAACAGCTTTCGAATGTGCGTGTGAGTCTCAAATCTAAAAAATGCAACCGGAAATTTTATGAGGAAAACTTATTACAGACTAGCATAGCTTCGCGTAAGAGAATTTTTGCCATTTTCTTGTTGAAAACAGGGTGTTCAACAAAAAATGAATGAAAAATAAATTAAACATGTATTTTTAAAACCTGATGAGTATGTGAACATGTTTTGAAAACTTCCATATTCGAATGATAAGAAATGTAGGTCGAGCTATGAATACAACTTTTTAGTTCTATTAATTTAAAGTAAGACTTTCAACCTGAAACTATCGCTGAAAGATTTATTTCTCTCCCATTCCAGTGCTAAACAAAAAGAATGAATCGGATGACTTTACTTCGTCAGGGCTGCTGAAAGAAGACGAAATAAAAATTAATTCAACGGTTCTCTTATAATTGATGATCAATTTCAAGTATCTATTTAAGTGGTAAATACATATTTTAGCATCAACGCAATAAAAAAGCTTCGGTATACTCTTCTACCTTCAACTCCCAAAATAGCCTTTAAGATTAATGCCCTTTCGAGTGGGCGGCAGGAAGATCAGTCGGACATTTCTCTTGCTTACCCTGCGTAGGGAAAACTGTATCAGGTTCGTTTTTGTTCATTTTTGTGTGAAAATTTCTTTCAATTCGCGAAACCAGTAAGTGTCAGCAATAAAATGTAAGGATGTAATTGGAAAAAGAGCATTTAAAGGAAAATGATAGCAGTTAAGTTCTGTTCTCGTGGTGAAATGCATTACTGAAAGTCACAGCCTCAATTGAAGCAACGCGGAATTTCAATTTCAAATTTCGATCCTTTGCCTCTTAATGCTAAATATTGTGATGTTTTAGATGATCAGGCGATAAAATTCAATTCAGGTCTGGAAAAGTTTAAGGCAAATCGCGATCCCAAATGATTTGCTGTAAATATGTGGGATTTTACTCCAAGGGATGGTACAGCCCAAGTGAAAATAACTTACAAATTGAATATTCATTTTATATTCCTGTGTGAAAGATAACCATGCATGAGGTGTCCTTAAAAAGTAAGACCTTCTCTTCCTGAATTTCTTTCAGTTTCTTGTCGTACCGAAAGAAAACGGAAAGGTTCATGCACAGCGGATTTATTGAATGATAATATCCGAGAGTCCAATTCTCAGGAAGTGAAAATGAATCTTTTCCCAAAAAATTGGAAGAAAAATGTTTAGCTCTGGTAAATTTTTCCAATCAGATAAAAGCAGTCCCTGCAAGCAATCTGTTTAAAAAGGTGAAAGTTTCATTTGAAATTGGAAGAGTGCACACTTATGGGATGAACACAACATACGTCGTTGAGTGCGGTTCCTAGCTTATTGAGTTAAAATATCATCTTGCTCCTAATACACGTTTGCCAGTAAATACACGTGAGAAACTGCGATTCAAAATCTCGAAAGATTTACCTATGGGAACACTATTAACGACACAGCAACCATGACTGCAAGTTTCAGGAGATCATGGCAAAAAATCAATCGACAAAATGAAGTATAACGTGTAGTAAACCATAGTCACATATCGGAACGTTCATACGCATTGATATTCCAATAATTTATACCGCATATTTTGCAATATAAATTATTGAAATACTAATTCGTCCAATGCTTGTCACCGTTGATATTATAGTTAGCAATAAAAAGGCATACAATCATAATAAACGGAAACAATTTTGAAGGCAATTCTTTTCTATTAGAAAAGTAAAGGAGAAGAATGAGAGATACCAATAATGTCTCGGAGATAATGACGGTCACTACTGTACGTGACTTAATGAGGAGAGGAAACTTCAACGGGAATATCAATAACAAGTTAATTTCGAAAATACGTATTATACATACGGTTTTCATCCACTTTTTTCCATCTTATAATTTTCAGTCTTAGGGTCATTATGATCCACTACATGTTCTGTAATGAGAAAAAAACTGATATCGTAACCAATTTCGATGACAGCCATAAATTCATCCGCAGTTACATTCAAAACAATTTTATACGAAGAATACGCGTTGTAGATCATCGTTACAGTATTGCTGTACAAAAATAGAAGGAGAGAGTGTAATGGTCTTCGGCACGGTTTCTGCCACTGGTGTGTAGTCCTGTAAAATTTTCCTGCTTCAAATTAACAATGATTCAATTTGCATTCATTCAAGATACAGCTGTTGGGCATCTCGAAGGCAAAGTACCAATGGTTTATATGACAAAAACTCTGCAGAAATATCACAAGAACTTCTTCCACATTAGTATTAATTAAATGGTACTTCCTCTGACGAGCAAAATAAAAAACTTGATGAAGAGGCAAGGAATATTTTCCGTGGATGAACCATGAAGAAATATGCAGTGGACTGCTAATGTCTCGCCTTAATGGAAACATATTTAAGCAAAGGAGAGTAGTTTAAAAGCCCTACCGAAAATAACGGGAAAAATCGTAGAAACTTTATCAATTACAACACAGTCGACATACGATGCATTGTTGGGTTTTAGTGCGTGAGTGATGTGAGGTCAAAAATTCCTTTTCCAAGCGAAGCACTCAGTGTTTCTGTGAAAAATTGTTCGCTCAGCCGGGAATCGAACCCTTACTACACAGTTGTGAGCGGACCACGGTGCCGGTACCAATCGTCTGGAAATGGCATGAGACCGTTTGCAGACTCACGTCAAGTTTCTGAGTCTTTTCTCCGACACTTTTGACCTTTATAGCCCTTGTATAGCGATGTAAATGCTGCAAACTTTGAACCATGAGAGCAACGCGATTTTTTCTCACCTTGAGTTAATGATTTAGTTCGGTAGAAGAAAGGCAGCAACAGATAACTCTTTATGGTGCGTCTCTTTCATTAAGCAGATACATTGTCCAGAAATAACAATTACATTTATCGCATATCGCGTGGGTGATCACTGCTGTGAATACATCTTTCTACCAAACGCATTTATTTTCTTCACTCCCAGACTCCAAGGTGATCTCAGAAGTAGCCAAACCTAAGCACTGAAGAAGCTCTTAGCCCAGAGAATTGGTCCTAGGCCTGCGTCGTACGTGAGATCTTGGCATTAGAAGCACAGAACTCGAGCGCTTTCATCGAAATGCAACATGAAAAGCTCCTAACCGAGTGGCAAACCTATGATGTAAGAATTTGCTATGTTTCTCCGAGATCGTGAAGGCCCTGATTCGAAAAGCTGTATTTCAACTCTAAGCGCTTAATGCTATTTTAAAATATTTGAAGGTGCTATGTTTAACGGAAGAGGGAAGTTTTGCCTCTGAAAATATCTTTAAGGTTAACACGTTTCAAAGTATTTCCATTCCGGCCGCGTCGCGTCCTGGGACGCCACGTGAATAGTTGAAATTGTGCAAACGGCGGATTCCTCTGTGCCTGAGCCTTCACGTTATTTATAGCAACAAGTAAGTAAGAACACACTTGCAAAACTCGAAAAATTTCCTCCTTAGAAATTTTCATTTCTTGAAAGTTTTCAGCTCCTCAGCAGACCTAGAACAGGGGATTGTTCGTGGCTTGTAAAGACTACTGCCGTGAGAAGGTCAAACGCACAATCGAAATTGATGAAGAGAAAAAGAACAGGGATAGGGCTTCTGGAAATTTCTATGGTTTCATTTAATTCACAGACTAAGTTTCTCTTGTCGGGCAAAATTTTTAACCGTTCGTGTCAAATATTCATTGAGATTGCAGCAATAACAAAACCTCTAAATCTGAACTACGATTGATTAGATCCGATAGTTCAGGAAAACATCTGTGTCTCATTGAGCATTTCGAAAACCCTTAAAAATGATGCAGCTAAGTAAGCAATGACAAGCTCGATGCATAAAAAACCTTGGCTTAAGCCCAAAAAGGCCATGATAAAACTCTTAATTAAAACGTAAACATGCAAATGAAGGTCCATCGGTAATTATGCAAATCAAGTCTGGTAACTTCATGGCCGAGGTTATATGGTTGCTAGGATGGAGCGTCTGTGCCTCACGAAAAGAAAGCCCTGCCAAATGAATTATGTAATCCTCGTCGCCAGGTGAGATAGTCGAATGGCTTAAAAACTTTTTGTCGTCGATTAATTTTTTTAATTCCACTTTCTCAAAGAACTATTTTTCAGCTCACGAATGCAGATCGGCTAAAATGAATCTACGGTACTTCCCTGCATGTTCCACACGATACAACACACACGGCCCTAGCGGATACTGCCAGCAGGAAAGAAACGTACGTTGGAGAAAGCAGAGTAAATTAATGAGAACAACTGCACTCGGAGTGACCGACCCCTTGCATGCAGACTCCGATATTCCTTAGTTGTCAGGAAATCATAACAACTACATAATTAATTACTGTTGGGTGGCCTGGAGGACAAAACCGGCTCATAACTAGCGTGAGGCTCGGAAGACAAAACCGGTTCATTACTGCCGGTGGCCTGGAGGACACACGTGCTGTGTCAGTTGCTATATAAGTACTAATCATGCAGGCGTAGACACGATTGAATGCGACTGATTGGATGGGCATATTTCGAGTAGAACACTCGGAGAACACTTGGGCAGAAGCACCAGAAGCAGCGGCCAGGCACATAACGCAGATAATTTCTGATGTAGAACTCATTTTTAGAGTCAATTTTTTTTAGTTTCAGTTTTTCTCAGATTAATTTTATGAAAAGCAAGCATTGACGTGCGAGGAATGTCATGTCAAACGTTATATCATGTGTTAATTACACATGATACATATTAAGACACATCATTAATTCCATATTGAGGGGTGCTAGACTGTGTTTAGACATCATTAAACTTTGATAAAACGAATGAAACTAATTTTAATCATTGAAATTATGATTCTATCGCTTGAATATTGATGCTGACTGACCTCGTCTAATGACTGCTCTCCTTGTGACGCTCCCAACTTCCTGAGTCCTACACAATTTTGCCGTGAGCTATCGATCTTCCAAAACAGTTAACGTTAAAATGTTCAGAAAGGGAATGATTTGCTGGGCAAA
>VOMN01126834.1:0-16751 GCA_014899125.1 Orchestia grillus
TTTAAAGTGAATTCCGGGTCAAAGTGAATTCCAGTTTAAAGTGAATTCCAGTTTAAAGTGAATTCCGGGTCAAAGTGAATTCTAGTTTAAAGAGAATTTCAGTCCAAAGTGACTTCGAGTTCAGCGCTTGTACAACACAGGCCACAGGAGCTGCAGGCTCACCTTGCCCTGGGAGGGGGGCAGCGGGGGCCCCGCGTCGCAGCAGGAGGCGGGAGGTCACCAAGTTGGACCAGGCAAGTCCTAGAGCGGGCAGCACCTCACACGTCCCCCCCAGGCCGTACAGGTCTTCCCTCACGTCCATACGAGCGCTCACCTGCACGTGAAGCGGCAGGTTACGTCATGGCGCTCCACACAGGGAGTGCGTGAGACATGGCGTGCGACAGACATGGCGAGCAGGTACACCTCAGGAGACCAATGCTGGGTTTGGGCATGGTGGCCAAATGTAGTTGCTGATCAGTTGAAATGAGTTAGGTAATTACGCTTGATTTATTAACTATTGAGATGATATCAATCCAGTGTCCTTGTTTAACGTCGGTTGAAAAAAGCTACACAATTACATTTCACTTACTTACATTTGATGCTATATTGAGATACAGTCTTTGATTGTGGACAAGTGAGGAAAAGTTAAGCAACAAAATAGATTTTTTGCTTATTTTAAAGTTCACAATCCAAATGAAATGTGATCTTAAGAGAAGAAAAAGGGACCGTTCAGTAAGGTCTACAGACAACGGAGAATCTGGGCACAATGTGTTCCCACAAAGGATCCTCAGTGCATAAAAACACCAATTTGAGAATGAAGAGGAAGAAAAAATAGAGAAAAGATGGCAAAGAAGGGGTGAAAATTTACCAAAGTAAAGTGGGCACGAAAGATAGAAGCTCCGAAGGCCTATTTATAGCTGAGGTAACCTAACAGTGAGCCCCTGAGGACGCCAATCTTCATGGCATACGACTGACGAATATAACCCTGTTATCTATCCAATGCCTTCTCAGGGGGGAAATTTTCCAGCCAGAAAATTTTGAAGGAGGGTATAGCTCAGAGACACGCATAGTAATGAGTTCATACACTGCATAGAAAATACAAACTGAAGCGTTTATTTAGGTTTCCGATTGGGTATAAATTTCAGTATCTAAACCCCGAATATACACTAGTTAACGTTCTCGAGATGGATCGAGATTAGCGTCTTCACCAGCATTAAAGCTGCTTTTAGGGTAATTACCTATGACTACACCACCGAGACGAATTAGTGCGCAGTTGTGAAGTAGCATCTGCTACGTTCTCAATTACCAGTGTAGTTGTGAAGTAGCATGTGTTACGTTCTCAATTACCAATGGCAGCAAAGGTTAAGCATGCGCGTAACGAAATGATTTCGAGCGCGAGAACATGCACATTAATTTTCAATCATTTACGCATGATAAGACACAAGAATAATTCAAGCAGGGTAGTGTTCATTCTCCTTTGTAAGTTTGTAATATAAAAGTGTAAAGCTGAGAGAAGCTCGAGGCACGGTAGAATGCAGGTAAGAGACCTGTTAGAGTGCTACTCGATAGTGCCATCACGAGACCCGGAAGTATCAGCACGAGACCCTGTAATGTCAGCACGAGACCTGATTGAGTGCCAGCACGAGACAGGAGGACTGGGCAGCCAGGCGCCGCAGGCCGCACCCCAGCCTGTGGAGGGAGTGCTGTCGGGCGGTCCAGCTGAGGTTCTCAGCAGCCCGCAGAGGCGCGGCAACCGAGTCCACCACCACCACCTGCACCTGGTGACGAGCCACCACCGCAGGCAGCTGGTGCTCCACGCACGCCACCAGAGAGCCCTGACCACATTTATGGGTAAGGAATTACTCCACGAACAGAAACTGAATTATTTTTTCACATGTTCAGGTTAGTGAACACGTGAGCCTTGAGGCGATTGAGTACATTTCTTACGTCGAAGTAAATATTCTACTAGCAAGCGTTGGAGAAATTTCCATACATTCAAATAAATATTCCCCAGAACTTTACGTCAATTTTTATCCGCAAGTAAATACTCGTACATTTTACCATTGGAGGAAGAAAATGCAACTAATTTCACAGCAAAGCTGTACAGAGTATGTAGACATAGCGCATACTGCTGACCGTGATTCTGAAAAAGTCCACGCCTAATGAAGAAATCATCAGAAAAATGCTTAAATGCTTCAGTAATTCGTGGGGCATATTCCAAAACCTTTTTGTGTACCAGAAACCAGGAAAAAGCTCTATAAACGGAGCACAATTACAGCCGCCAGCACGAGAGCATCTAATTGAGGCACCGTCCAGCTCCAGTCCTGCCCAATATGCTCCTTAGTTCCAGCGTGAGGCACAGCACCGCTCCGTCTCACGGTGCAACACGCCGTGCGGGTCTGTACTGCACACCCCACTAGGAGTCCTAACATAAAGAGGCCTTCACTCACTCTGTGAACGCCAACTTTCCACATGTTTGCTCTTTTGTTCCCGGGGCAACTAACATGCGTTATTTTAGGAGTATTCTAATGTCGCTTTATTGTATTTAGATCATTAGACTTGTATCTTAAACCATTATAATGTCGCTATATTGTATTTAGATCTTCAGACTTGTATCTTAAACCATTATTATGTCGCTTTATTGGATTTAAATCATCAGACTTGTATCTTAAACTGCATATTTGTCTTAGGCAATCGAAGGGCGAGTACATATTTTTTATGTAAGTGGTGACTAAGAGCTTACAATAGAACATTTTATTCAAGCTTTTCAGTGCCTTGTGTTCTTCTACGAACAAAGCGGGACAAAAGCCACTAAGGAGTTTTGAAATTTAATGACTTCTTTATTTTTGCAAATAGAGTTATGGAATTTTAAAACAATATGAGAAGATAATGGAAATTTATTTGGACAAAGTAACAAACGATGAAAAATCGTAAATGGATTAAATATGACGACTTTTAAATGGCATCCACTGGAGAAGGCACAGATGTGCTCTTTCCAAAACAGCCCCTTTGAGGGCATGGAATAAACCAGAGGGCAATGGATAGGCTCTAAGCCATAGGCAATAAGGTTGTGTTGGTTCGGTTTATCCATCCTATGCTAAGGGGACTGACGTACCCTGAGGGCAGTACTAAGATACTCCAGTTATAGATAACCTTCGGGACTTATATCTGTCCTCCCCACTTTGCTTCTTGTTATTTTCATGAATTATTTGCTGCTTATTTCTTATCTTTTCATCCACTTCTTTCTTAACTTGCTCTATGTGCACCTAATCTTGAGTGGGAACACGCCTGTTCATAGATTCCCGGTTTTCTGAAATCCATACTAAATGGTCCATTCTTTTCGCTCTCTTGAGATCACCTTTAATGTGGCTAGAGAGCTTTAAACCAACTCACAAAAACTCCCAAAATATGCTCCATGACGGCTTTGAGGGGCGCGTAGTTTCGGTTCTCCAATGCCCTGACCTCATTTGTGATGTTCTCCTCCAATTGTTCCACCATTCCACTTTACTATTGTTCCACCCTTGGCATCCGTGATATCCCAAGTTGTCCGGAACGTCTCCGAGTTGACGAGCCAGGACTCTGCTCAACACTTTCTCGCTCTCACTAATCACGACAGTGCGAGGTCTCCTAGCTCGTGGAAGATTACTCACTGATTCTTGTCCTTCAAACGACAAACTTTGCGCCGAATTGTGTTCACAGTTGGTGCATCTCGTTCAAAAATGCCTACAATATTCTCTCTGTGTTGGAATAGTCTATCCCTGACGTTGATAGATGAATTTCACAACTTGGGTATATTAAGCGACGCTAAGCGAATTATCCATTATCAATTTCAAAAATAATGATACATGACATATCTGAAAATGGAAAAAATTAATAGCACAGTAATTAAATATTCCAATCCTTCAGTAACTTTTGATCCATCCTGTATAACGCATATCTCACACCTGTGCTTCAAGGCTTCAATGAAATAAAAGACAGCTTATTCAGAAGTAACGCTCAGTATAACATTTGTAGTTTCATGATTCGTTTGCTGATAGGCGAAGCATAGCTTTGTGTACACTTGCGTTACTGCAGCAGCTCTCTGGAGAGTTTTAAACCCAAGAAACTTATTCCACACAGTTACAAAACCGGAATTATGGCATGTGGCTCTCATCTAGTACAACTACCACGGTACGACCAATATCAAGTGAAACTGTCTTGGTGAGATCATCACAAAGCAAAACAAACTATAGCAGCATGACCACAAAACTTGACTTCAGCATAGCACCCACCAAGTCATCGACGTGCTGTACGAGGATGCTGTTGGCGATGGCGTCATGCTGCAGAGGACCTGCGGCTGGGGACAAGGCCTCCGTCATCTGCCGCAGGCGAGTGGACGGGAACTGGCCCTCCGTGCACACGTACGCTACCTCTGCCATAAAAAAAGTCAATAAGGTACACACATCATTCAATACACGATCTTCATAAAATGAAGAGCTTCATTCAACATAATTATGGCAGCGTACATCAATAAAGAATTTTAAACGAGATAAAATAATGCACGGCATAAAATCTATTTTGGCCAGTAGATAAACAGTCTACACAGCTATTACCCCACTACAAGTTAACCTCAAAGAAGTTCCAGCAAACTCTAGACCTGAAGAATAATTTAATGTTAGAACAGCTATAATTTGTTTGGCAAAATATGGTAAGAATTTTAAACTGAAACCCTTACCTGTATAGTGCTGTAGAAATGCGCTCTTAATCAAATGCAAGAAATTTAAAACAAATGGATTTTCGATTGCTAAATCAATAGATATCAACCATAAACAGCAGAGCAACTCACTTAGTCCTCTACCACCCTGGCTGGAGGGCTGGGCTGCGTTGACTGTAACGGAGAGGGCCAGCTGAGTCTTGCCTACCCCACTCTCCCCACACACCTCGAGCACACTGCCCCCTCGCAGCACACCTCCCACCGCTCTATCCAGCGTAGGGCATCCAAAGGCTGCCGGGCACTGCTGCTCGTGCTGCAGGAGGTCCTGGGCTGAAGAGCAGGGGTGAACTGCCGTCCTAGTGAGACACGAGTCTTGCATAGCATGCGTGAGGTTTTATTTACAGCAATTGTAAACTGCATTCGTTTTTCTTAAAACTGAAAAGATACGAGAACAATATATTTTCTACCAGATATGGAACATAACATCAAAGGATTCAACTTTCTTCCAATTAGTTCTCATTTTAACTGCAAAAGGTTGAAGTGGATCTAATAACTGTGGCATTTTTTCAACTCAAGGACAGCTCCGAAAAAAAAAACTGAGGTTAGATAAAATTAATTACTTCCCCGCTCTCGCTCTATCATAGAATCAAGGATTTGCTGGATTAAATAATAATTGACAATTGAAAAGTTCATTTTGAATGTTATCTACTCAGCAATGCCATACATACCTCCAGAATAATGAAATAATTTTACCCAGATTCTGATACACAACACAGAAAAATTTTGCTTCCTCATTCACTGTAGCTACAATACCTGTGGTCAGCACACACCTGCTGTAGCCACAATACCTGTGGTCAGCACACGCCTGCTGTAGCCACAATACCTGTGGTTAGCACACCCACACCAGCAGCAACAATACCTGTGAGTCGGGCAGGGCAGTAGAGAGCAGCAACAGCAGCCACCAGCTGTCGATGGTCAGCATGAGGGAGTTGTCGCCCAGCCTGGCAATGACGAGAGCAACCATACAGCACACCTTCACTGCTCAAGAGACCATCTGCAAGAAAAGCACACTGTAAGCATCATGTAATGCATAAACTTCATAATAAATAATACTTTTTTTCATAGTAAGCAATGGACTTCTCCTGAGTTACATTTTTCTCTTGTAAAACCTAAAAGATTCTAAAATTTTATCATTTGTGAACCACAGTTCTGAGGCAGAATCTTCAATATTAAAATCTACTGATGCTTTGAGTAGATTTTTGGAGGCAAAAGTTCTGAAGTCTTCAATGCCATGACATCTTAACAACTGACATCTATTCAAATATGCTCTTATAACAGCTGGCCCAGGAGATGTTGAAGCAATTGCACATAAATAATTATATCTACCTCTCTGCAACATTCTTATCTTGTAAGGTTGCTAAATAAGCATCAGATCTTCAATTCACAAACCACGATGCCAGACCTTTCAAAGAAATGGAAAACGAGGCCCAAATCAGAGTAGCCTTAAGGACTGAACTGCATTCACAATATTCAGTTTCTGCAGCACATCTAACACACCTACTTCAATCAAAAGGGTTACAGATGGCATTGTCCTTCAGTCTTTAGCCCACACTGCAGTATATTTAACAAATTCATTTTTATCACTCAGTGCTCTTGTTGACATTTAGTTTGTAGCTCACACACTAACATATTTAATATACCCATTTCTGTCACTCAGAGCTCTGTTTAATATTTACTGTATAACCCTCACTGACAATTAAAAAGGTAAATTTTGAACATTATCTAGTCAGCAACACCACACATACCTCCAAGGTAAAGGAAATAATTTCATCTAGATTCTGATTCAAAAACAGGAAAATTTTGCTTCTTCATTTGAGACACAGCTATTCGACAAATACATTTCTACCAACAAACACATTTCTATCACCAAGTGCTTTTGTTGTTTAGATGCTAACTAAAACTGCAGCATATCCAAGAGGCACATCTCCATTAGCGCTACACTAGCTTACACTTCATGAGTGATAACTAGCATTGCTGTACTAGCCTTGTCAATTGCCTTTTTAAAGCTTTTATTCTTAGAAAGCATCAAGCTTTAATATGTGCATTGCTAGTTTCTCCACAGCTTCAATTGCACTTTTTGTACACAAGTTGTCATTCTCCGATACTTTTGAAACAAAAGTAAATTATAATACGTTCCGTAAATCATATTTGTGTACAGCTTTTACTGCTGCAACTAATGAATGCAAAGTAAGAAGCATGTTTTTTTTTTTAATTTATAGCACCTAGCAGTATTACAAATCTTACAACTAAATAGCATCATCACCACAGTACCATACACATATTATATTATCAGATAATTTAGAAAAATGGAAATCACATCAACTACATCAAGCAACTTTAATTTTAAATGAGAATTCTCCTGCACAAAACCAAATTTTCCTGAAGGGTAAAAAAAAACATCTAAAATGCTTCTTAATCATATAGCCTTTTACTTTAATTTTAGTCAACTGATCAAATAAGAACCATCCAAGAAAATGACTAAACTTTTTTGTCAGCTCTATGCCAGAATGCCATCTTTTTTCAACACCTTGCCTTTGAATCATCTGCAATCAATAATAAATTATATTTAAAAAATACTCACATTCCATTCGATTCTAGTATAATTTTTATACACATGTCTTGCAAGAAATGAAGAAATAACAAAGTTATATTGATTATTGAAAAAATGAAATAATAAGAGCTGATGCAATGTATAAAAAAGAGACTTGATATCAGCAAAAGCTATTCCTAATTATCATAATCCAAAAGCCCCAATTATTAAGGCAAATTTATTATTACTGTATCTTATTCTCAAGCCACTCCCTATATACATAAATAATCTAAAATCATAACTTGAAAAATTCTACATAAAACAATATCTTTAGTAGAAAAAAAAATATTACCCGAGTAAAAAATGAGCCAAAACAGCATAACACATAACAAAAAGCTCAGCTTGTATCAATAATTAGTGACCAACTCACTTTGCTTAGCAGCGGAGATGATGCGGGGATTTAGGTCTAGTTTTTCGAAGTCAAAGTAAGTTTCTTTCATGGCTGCCGCTTCTTCTTATTTCAAGGCCTTTTGCTCATTACATGTCTGTAAAAAGTCACTCTCAGTTCCTGCATAATACCTCCTATTCCTTAATTGCTTATTCAAAATGCACCCAGCTTCAATCAAATTAACAATGGTCACAAAAGAAGGTAGAGAGAGGCTAATTCATGACTCCATAACGATGTATGTATTGAGGGTCTTCAAAAATGCAGTTCCTGTAGCAGTAATTTCCCAATAATCTTTTTTATATAATAAATAACAGTGTTTCAGTATTGCTCTGGCAATTCATACCTCTCAGGTACTCAGATTTATGGATAACTTTGTCATGAAAGGTATTGACTAGCTTTTATTTATTGTGCATAATGGTAACTACAATACAGTGCTATAGTAATGAATAAAATTTAAAGGTAAATATTTATATTGGGATATTCAATTTACTTGAATGCCTCTTACAGACCTTCTCCCATGCACTTACACCCAAATTCCATTCAAAAATAGAATATAAAAATAGAAAAAAGGGTATAGAAGATACAAATCTTGAAGGCTAAGCTAAAGCAGAAGTGACTTAAAAGTTTCCTGTTGGGAATGCCAGTAGATGTTACAAAAATGTTTATTGTATTGGCTATTCTAACTTGAAAACATTATTGGAGAAACTATGACATATTAAGCAATCAAATTTGTAGAAATAAAACATTCCAAAAATTGATCAAATACATAATGATTATCATCACAATATATAAATGTATTTAATACACTTAAAACTACATTAAAATATATAGTATGTCAGCTTTAATGAAAGTTATGTTAAATGCTATCATCTATATTTACTTCACTACAGCCAATTCCACAGAGATTCCTATTCACTGTACAGCCTTCATTTAAGTTTCATAGTATAGATTTCTCTCAGCAATTGAAACCTAATTTTAAAAGATTTCAAGGCAGAGAAAAAGTTAGATTAAAAGATATTCTAACCCTTCCCATACTACTACTAAATAATGACAAAAACTCTACAGAAATGAGGGCCACACTTTTACAAGTCCTGTGTTTATGACTACCACTGTGTGCATGATGCATTATGTAAAATAAACAGAACTGAACTATCCTAAACTAACTCTATGTAACCTCACTTAACTCATAACTAACAGGATTTGTACAAGCACAGGATGATGAAACTCTGATGATTGTTTTAATATCTTTCACTACAACTTTTTTATGCTTTGAAGCATTTCAAAGATTTTCATCACTCAAAAAAAATTCATATCCATTGACATCAAATTGAAGCCTGTATAATGAATAAGAATCTTTGTGCATTTGGCTGCAGTGAAATTAAATATTAACTGATGCTACAAATTTAATAAACTTGTTAATATAAGCATTATGTCAGCATATTACATAGGGCATTTTATTCATTGTACAGCCATCATTTTAGTATCATCAGAAAGCATATTTAGTATCATTTTCTGAGTTGGAGAAACTATTTTATAAACATTTAAAAGCATAAAAGAAGGTACATAAAAAGATACTCAGAGAAAGAACATGTTAAGATTTTGAGAGGGTTCAAAGCATGGACAGCAATATTTGGAAGGGTAAAAAAATGGAAGAAATTGAAAAGAGAACAAAAGAGTATGGACTGGACAAGCAGAAAAAGAGCATGAATGGGAAAACATCTCTAGTTAGGTATGCTCCAAGGAAGGTGCCAAGGACTGAAATATTTTATGATAGAAGTTATGGAAATCAACTGTTGTTTGGAATCTGGTTTAAAATCATCTGTTGAAGACAAGGATCTGTGAGCAGTACAACAGTAGAGTGGAAGAAACAATTAAGCATTATGCTTCTGAGTGTAGTAAGCATGAATGTGAAAAAGAAGCTTTAATGAATGTAGTTAATGACCAGTATAGAGTAGTTCAGAGGTATGTCAGAAGTACTGAAAATAATTTGGGCATAAGGTACCTTGTAAGACGGGATAAAGAGTGTAATTTGACGATTGTTGATGCAATGAAGAATTTATTGGTGAGAGCATGGAGTAAAAGGCAGGAATAGATAGTGTTTGGTTGACTTTTGTAGGTTGGGTTGATCTCCCAAACATTAGAGTATTTTTCTTGTTGATAAGCTGGATTACCTGGAGAACCCTTTCTTGGTCGGAAACCGTGAATGACACAAAGTACCTGATACTACATGAACTTTATTTATAAAGCTGATTCACAGCCAATGGGGGCAAGAGAACCAACTTATGTATACAAAGGGCAGTTTTTTAAAGGGAATATTTTGACTGAAATGAAGGCTCCAACTGATGTTGGCCCCAGTATCAAGTTCAAGTTTTCAACTGAGTTACATACCAATACAATGTGATGACAAAGTCTACAGAAATTGAGGCCATATTTTCATGAGATCTGCAAATCTATATTTGCATTCTACAATATGTCAAATTAATAGAATAAATCAATTCTTACTAACCTAATCTAATGTAACCAGTAGAAAATGCAAAAGTGGGTGAATGATTATAAAACAAAAACTCACTTTCAACTACATTTCCTTTTTGTAAACCTTTAATTCATAGTGGCCGCAGGTGCAGGAAAGTCAGCCAAACGAGAGTGCAGGGCCGCGCTTAACAAACATATTTTTACAACTTTGACAAATCATATCCAATGATATTAAAATAAAGGCTGTATAATGAATAGAATGGCCAGTGCAATATGCAAACTTATAATGAATACTGACCAGCAAACCTTCTTTCTAATGTTATCTTGCTAATGTTAATGTTTAGCCCAAATAATGGTTCCCTTAGGGAACCATTATACTGCTTAGGGAACATTATACTGCTGACTGAGTCAGCAGTATAATGAATCATTGCAATGAACCTGAGTCATGAATGCGAGGTCAAGTCTTTTGAAAAATGAGCCCGAGGCCAACATTCTGCTGCTGATTTCTAAAATTACACCCTGGATAATATAGTCATCATCGAACACTTTCGTGCAAGCAGATGATCAGCATTTGATGGGCGAGTAGCANACTCCCTCATAGCCTAACAGACAATTCCCTGCAAGTAGTCTCCCAAAAGTCTGGTTCATAATGAAATATCTTATTTGATTATTTGCATTAACTTGCCCAATGTAAATTGCTCAAGGTAAGTAAATGTTTCAATTGGTTAAACCAAAAATTGCAAACCTAGAAACTGCCTTACCTTCAATGTCAACCAACTTTTCCTTGGAGGAGATTGGTTTTCAAACTATGCTCTACATACTTGATACATCTGTTAGAGCCCTTATTTTGGTCAGTAAATCCCTTCCANGCTAAAAGAGAAATTGTAAACCTAGAAACCGCCTTACCATCAAAGTAACCAACTTTTACTTAGAGGAGATTGGTTTTTTGAACTACGTTCTACAACTTGAACTTAATACGATGGGCAATATTCTCTAGAGCCTTTATTTTGGGAAGTAAATTCCCCCCAAGAAGCACATATCGTACATGCACTGCGATTGGAGTATTTCTGAGATATTCAAATCTTTCAGCTGGTCCGCAATAACGCATATAGCGGAACGACTGCGATCTCGTAGCACTCTTGTGTTACGCTAATGAAATTTCGAACTTATCTCGTTTCAATTTAATATAATGATCAGATAATATGAAATTCAAATTAATCAAGTTACATATTGTTATCCTAAATTCCAGATAGAAAATTCCACTTAATTGTATCGAATCATTTTCAGGCTCGCTTATTTTTCAGATTTGAAATATAGATTACCTTTTGGCATGCAGAGGTCCTTGTTACACNCTTGTCCCATCTCTTCTTTCCGGTCCCATGCCGAGCAGTGTGATGTTCCACCATTTCAATAGGAAAAAGGTTTATATTATCCGTATTTTATTGGAATAAATATTGATTTGCCCCAATGAGTCCTATTTGATTTGGAATACCAAGGCGATTAGTGTACCTTTAACACACTCATCATTTTTACTTCGTATTGAACTAATGAACTAAAATGAGAAACTTGTAACTTTACGAAAGAAGTTTAAAAACGCATGTAATATGTCAAATACTAAAAATGAACACCCCGGAGGTATGTTGCAACGTAGTGACATGCTTCTATTTCACTTGGATATCAGAACATGCCGGCCGAAGTAGTAGTACAAGTAACATTTTATCTTGCCCCATCTCTTCCCTCCGGTCCCTTGCCAAGCAGTGTGATGCTCCGCCATTTCTATAGGAAAATTGTTTAGATTATTCGTATTTTATTGGAATAATAATTAATTTAGACCGTGATGCACACATGTCTGTGTGGGGGAGAAATACTTACTTTTTCCATTTTGTTACCTACTTTTTCATNTGTAGGGGAGGCCGTGATGCACACATGTCTGTGTAGGGGAGACCGTGTTGCACACATGTCTGTCTGTGTTGGGGAGAAATACTTACTTTTTCCATTTTGTTACCAACTGTTTCATGTGTAATTGTGTACCTGTATCTGGCATGTACAAAAGATCACACGATGATTTTCATTCGTATTTTGCTAACACGCAAATCACTTCCCGCTGAACGGTAGGGCAGCGAATTAAAACACAACTATACATAGAAGTCTCAACGCGTCGTCCACACTTAATTTTAAGCCTGCAGTTCTATTTCTAAAAAATCTGCCGGTTTCTATTATTTCTACAGTATGCGACTTATTTCAGAATAAACTATTTTGTTTTTTCTGCAATAATGAAGACCTCAAAGCGGAACTGTGCAGTTACCGTCCGCACCAGCGGACCTGAGCACAATTGGAGCATTGGAGCGTGCTTGACTCGGTCTGTCATAGGCTTCCATTTAAGAAATTAGAGCACAATTTCGTTTTAGGGCAGAGAAATAGTTCATGTCTTTAGAACATTGCCCAATGCTGCAGCATGTCTTTAGAACATTGCCCGATGCTGCAGTATGTCTTTAGAACATTGCCCAATGCTGCAGCATGTCTTTAGAACATTGCCCGATGCTGCAGCATGTCTTTAGAACATTGCCCGATGCTGCAGCATGTCTTTAGAACATTGCCCGATGCTGCAGCATGTCTTTAGAACATTGCCCGATGCTGCAGCATGTCTTTAGAACATTGCCCGATGCTGCAGCATGTCTTTAGAACATTGCCCGATGCTGCAGCATGTCTTTAGAACATTGCCCGATGCTGCAGCATGTCTTTAGAACATTGCCCGATGCTGCAGCATGTCTTTAGAACATTGCCCGATGCTGCAGCATGTCTTTAGAACATTGCCCGATGCTGCAGCATGTCTTTAGAACATTGCCCGATGCTGCAGCATGTCTTTAGAACATTGCCCGATGCTGCAGCATGTCTTTAGAACATTGCCCGATGCTGCAGCATGTCTTTAGAACATTGCCCGATGCTGCAGCATGTCTTTAGAACATTGCCCGATGCTGCAGCATGTCTTTAGAACATTGCCCGATGCTGCAGCATGTCTTTAGAACATTGCCCGATGCTGCAGCATGTCTTTAGAACATTGCCCGATGCTGCAGCATGTCTTTAGAACATTGCCCGATGCTGCGGCATGTCTTTAGAACATTGCCCGATGCTGCAGCATGTCTTTAGAACATTGCCCGATGTTGCAGCATGTCTTTAGAACATTGCCCGATGCTGCGGCATATCTTTAGAACATTGTCCGATGTTGCAGCATGTCTTTAGAACATTGTCCGATGTTGCAGCATGTCTTTAGAACATTGCAGCTATGTACAGCATGTTTTTAGAACATTGCCCAATGCTGCAGCATGTCTTTAGAAGATTGCCCGATGCTGCAGCATGTCTTTAGAACATTGCCCGATGCTGCAGCATGTCTTTAGAACATTGCCTGATGCTGCGGCATGTCTTTAGAACATTGCAGCTACAGCATTAGCAGACCACTTATCTCTCGTATTACCTCATTGACAGAAGCCCAAGTTGCATCTAGTTCCGAAGGAATGTACAGTATGTAAGGAATGATTGAAGTATGATTCAATTTTCAGCGTATTTATTGCATTGTTATGGCAGAGATCAGGTTAGAGGGGCGCTTCTGTCCACGTGCAGTGGCGCACTGGTCCGGCACTCCGTTCCCGGCATCGCAAACACAGGTTCGAATCCCACCACGCAAACAATTTTTTGTGGAACCGCGAAGTGCTTCCCTCGAGAAAGGAACCTTGAGCCTCACTCACCACATTGCTTTCATCGTTCACGCGTCAGTTATCACAAGGCATGAAACACCCAAAGGTGTACTGCGTGTCAGTCGTGTTGGGGTAAATTTTATTTCAATTCTTCCCTACGGCAGGGAATTCTTGCGCGTCACCGCAGCGTGAGTTGCGCGTAGCTGTAATTTTCAGGACTCGTCCAAGGTTCGCTCCCTCCTGATGGGGAAGACACGCCCTTCGCGTCAGCGTAGGTCTTCTGGAGGGCAGACTGCAGCTCTTCGGCGTGGCTGTAGCGGGGGGCGGAGGAGGAGGAGGAGTCGGTCCGAGGGAGGCGACTCAAAACGGAGTCCAGCCTCTCGGTCTCGGAGGAGGCAGGCCGGGAGTCGTAGCTCCTCGGCAGGGACACGCTGAACGAGGTGCTGGCCACCACCCTGCGCAGGCGCTCTATCGACGCTTCGTTGCCTGTCCCATTCAGTGAAGACTTCCGCCTACATTTCTGCTGGTCTGGGACGTTCGTGGAAGCCTCCACGAAATTTTCACTTCGGGTTTTTGAATTAACTAAATTTTCGCGGTTTCCATCGTGGACTTTTGAGTGCCCAGCGTCAGGCGTCTTCTTGAGGTGTCTCCTGCTGGGGCGCTGCTGGTGAAGCCCTTGGCTTTGGCTTGGGTTTCCAGAACGGAAGCTCTGAAGTTTGTCAGCAGGCGCAGCGTGAGACTTCAGCCTGCGACACTCTTCCTTCCAGTTGGAAATTTCCTTACTGAGTTTCCTGACGGTTGCGATCTGCTCCTCCTGCAGCCGCTTGTTGGTGTCCTTGAAGCGGACAACCTCCGCCTCCGTTTTCCTGACCCTGAGAACGTACTGCTCCTCCACAGCCCGCGCAACGTTGTCGAGGACCCCAAGGGGCATGTAGTCCGCCGCCATCTCTTGCTCCAATCTCCGGCAACTTTCCTGCAGAGCAAGAAACTCCTCGTGGTTCTTCAACTGGGTTTGGGTCAAGTCNCGTAGTCCGCCGCCATCTCTTGCTCCAATCTCCGGCAACTTTCCTGCAAAGCAAGAAACTCCTCGTGGTTCTTCAACTGGGTTTGGGTCAAGTCATCTTCCAGCGACTGCTTTTCAGCCTTGAGTGCTTCTAGCTCCCTGAGTAGATCTCGTTTTTCCTGCTCGAAGTACCCGCTACTTTCGGCCAGGACTAGTTCTCTCTTCGTGGCCGTTTTCAGCTGCGCCTTCAGGTCGACCACAGCGCCGTCGAGGTCCCGGATCATCTCGTCCTTCTCCTCAACCAGCCTGNTTCCGTACAGCGAACCCACGATAGACACGATTGGGGCAGAGGTACACCAGGGCTTCGACAGCATACCTCATCTCCGAGTTGTCGCTGTCCAGTTCTTGCTTAAGTTTCTCCGTGGTTTGGAGTTTGCATCGCGCTTGGTGGAGCTGATTTTGTCCCGCCTTTACGACACCTTCTAGCTGGTGCAGCCTCATAGTCAAGCAGTTCAACTCCGCGACTTTCGTGTCTCTTTCCAGCGACATCTNCTCATCTCCGAGTTGTCGCTGTCCAGTTCTTGCTTCAGTTTCTCCTTTGTTTGGAGTCTGCATCGCGCTTGGTGGAGCTGATTTTGGCCCGCCTTTACGACACCATCTAGCTGGTGCAGCCTCATAGTCACGCTGTTCAACTCCGCAACTTTCGTGTCTCTTTCCTGCGACATCTGGTGGAGCTCGGTCTGTAGTGACGTCACTTGAGAACTTTGGTTGGCGAGCTTAACATTCTCCAGCTTGAGCGAGTTGATGTTCTCGTTACATTTCTCGATTTCCTGCTGCTGCTGAAGAAATTTCTGGTGCTCAGCCTTCAGGAGCTCGTCCATGTAAGCGACTCTGGACTGCATGTGAACGTTTTTGAATTCCAATGCTTTTCTACTGGACTCGGCCTCCTGTAACCTCATTTCCAAGTTTTCCAGCGCGCAACAAGCGTACGAAGAGGCTGCTCTTTCACATTTAAAATGCGGAGCCGTCGCTGCAATGTCATTTGTCTATGCCAGGGCACTCAAGTCGCGCCCCGCGCCGCCAGGACCTGCATTCTCACCACCAGGAATTCTACATGGAAAAGAAGTCGAGTCCTGGCTCACAGAAGCCCCTTGATGCGTCGGCATCATGTCTTGGGGGCCAGAAGTCATTTGATGCGTCGGCATCAAGTCCTGGGAGCCAGAAGTCGTTTGATGCGTCGGCATCAAGCCCTGGGAGCCAGAAGTCGTTTGATGCGTCGGCATCAAGTCCTGGGGGCCAGAAGCCCCTTGATGCGTCGGCATCAAGTCCTGGGGGCCAGAAGTCTTTTGGACCCGCATAAAGTCAACGAGTAAGTTGTCTTTCCGACCATCAGGTTTTTGGAAGTTATTCACATCGCTCCCTAGTGCAGGGTGGATCTTCACGAGCTCGAAGGTGCGTTTTATTTCTTGCTCCATGTCGTGCACACGCGTCATCAGCGCATTGGACTTCTCCTTGCCCACCTCTAAGCACTTATCGTGTTAAGGCCTCTTTTTCTAAGGTAGACTCAGTATACTCTAGCCTCATACGACACGAGGGTAGTCAAAAATTAATTAAAGTGGAAACTAGATTCTATTAACGTACATCAGCATGAACGATATGTTCCCAAGTGCAGGGTGGATCTTCACGAGCTCGAAGGTGCGTTTTATCTCTTGTTCCTTGTCGTGCACACGCGTCATCAGTGCATTTGACTTCTCCTTGGCCACCGCAAGCTGCACAGACAGCGCCTGGTTTTCAGCGGCCAAGTCCCCACTCGACTTGTAGTGTGATATGGCCGTGCACGCCTGCGATCTCTCGTTCTCCAACTCGCACTTCAA
>VOMN01126836.1:0-10740 GCA_014899125.1 Orchestia grillus
ACTACCCAACATTATTGAAATGCTCACTAGTCACCAACAGTGGGGTAAAAGATCTGATCTATTTGCAATACTGGACACCTCAAGAATTGCTATTCATTAGCACATTCACACATTTCATTCTATTGACTCGGACACCTCAGGTGCAGGAGGTATCCAGGCTACGACGCAGCACTCACGCTGTACTTGACGCGGTGCTGCTGCAGGCCGCGCGGCTTGCACACGAGCACGCCTGAGTGCGGCTCGTCGCTGGTCGGCGAGAACGCCACAAAGATGACAGCGATGCCATCCGAAGGCACCACTACGCTGTTGACCTTCTCGGGATCGACGAGTGAGAAACACGACGAACCAGTAATGCCAAAACTCAGCACTATGTTTGTTTTGTTGCGATTGTAGAAGGATAGTTTTTGTTTAGCAGAGGTCCCACATTTCAAGCATCCAAATACCAACCGCGACTTGCTAGCTTCTATAGGGCTCATGAGAGCAACTTGTGCAGGAGGTCCACTACACTTGCCAATATCAAGACTGGAACTGCCTTTGTCATTTGCTCTACTGAGAAGCGGCTTCCTTTCTTGGTTGTCTGACGTTTTGACTTCTAAAACTGACGAAGCCTCAACAGGGACTTCGTATTCCAGGCCGTAGGGGTCGACAACGATGACGACCGTGGCTGTGAACTGCGTCACGACGCCGAGCGGAGTGAACACCACCACTGGCGAGGCGAGCGTGTTGGGCTGGATGGTGAACCGGTCGGGCACAATGGCTACATTAGTGCGGCTCGAGCTTTCCTCTCCAAAGTCGCACCTCAGTTTCAGAGAGAGTGGAATGCACGACAGATTTTTGAGGGTTAGAGGAGCTGATGCATGCAGGTCGACGGCAGCCTGGAGCCTGAGGGGCATGCAGGACCGCGAAATGTGCAGGTGCACGGCGACCACGTCCACGCTGACGTTCTCCCTCGCCAGCATGGGGCGCGGCAGGTCCCTCGAGTCCAGCTTGACCAGCAGCTGGCAGCTGATCTTCAGCGAGTCTTTGGCCTCGCCGCCCACGTTGCACAAATTGGGAGCCGTGATGCTCATGGTGAAGATGTTGGTGCCCTCGGTGAGGGTGCACGCCACTTCGCTGGGGGACAGAACCTGGGCGCCCTGTGGAGGTGCCAGCCTGAACACGGGCACAGAAAACACCTGAGAGAGGCTCAGCACGACAGCCAGCTCCCGTCCAGACTTGTTGTGCACCTCAAACTGGGCGTCGTAGGAGAAGCCCTCAGGGACGCACCCCACCTCAAGCGGCCTGCCATCGCCGACGGTGACCTGCAGCAGCGAGGCCGTCGCCGTGATGGGCACCACGTGCGTCAGCAGCAGCCGCCCGCTCGCCTGATGCATCAGCTGCAGCTCCAACGAGCACCGCAGCACACCCTCGGCCCTGCAACGCAGAAGCAGCTTGGTGCACACAGACCACGTGACCGCCATGCAGCTCGGGCCGCTTTCCTTATTTAATTTGAAGAGTAGGCTGGTGCCGAATGGTGCTGTACAGCTTGTCCTTTTCCTTTATCAATTTCAAACTAACCAATAAAACGTAGTTCAATTAACGTAATTTTTCTTTTACAATTTTAATTCGTGTTATTTTTTGTTCATTTCAACAGGCAAAATTAAAAAAAAAATTCTAGATGCCGATAAAGCTAACATAGAAGATTTTAGAATCCAGATTCCCATGTAAAAAATATGAACAGTTTTAACCATTTCTGGAATTCCTAAACTGTCGGATAAATTTTTTTATTACGAAATGATTTTGGCCAGACTCATCAAAGAATGAAATAAACATCCTTACCTCTATATTGGATACACATTTGCTCAATTGAACTACGACCCTTGGAAAGTTGTTCTACCTTGAAAACGACTTTCGTGCAAATCATCAAAAGTTCGGTCAAAAGTATAAGAAATCAGGAAAAAGTCTTATCCAAGGAATAAAGAGAAGCCCTGACCGTGCCCTACTGCAATAGCTGAGCTCTGTTTATGGACTCTAGTGCGTCTCATGTTCGGCGAGAACGCCAATTGTCGAGCCAAAAGTGAGCAACAAAATTCTGAACATTTACATGAATATTTCGAGACAAGACCATCGTCAGCTGAAAGCAACACACAAATAACATGATTTAGAACACATAAACAATAATTACATAAATTGAACTAAATTTTAAAAGGTTGGTGGGAAAATGGTGAAGAGAAGGAATTAGAGGTTGCCATTCAGTGCCGGCTCGCACATTTTGGAGAGTAGGCCGGTGCCAAATGATGCTGTACATCTTGTTCATTTCCTTCATCAATTTTGCACTAATTATTAGAACTTACTTTAATGAATGGAATTTTTCTTTATCAATCTTAATTCATGTTATTTGTTTACTTCAGCTGATGTTGAGAGGTGTCTTGAAACGTTCAGATAAATGATGAGAAATATATTCTTTATTTTACGATTTTCAATGCGATCATTCAGTCGATATTTTTACTTGTTTGTGCAAGGCTCCTAAAAATAATCAACATTCAGTGAATAAATTTCACTCTAAGTAACCAGTTGCGAAATAAGTTTTAGACTTTAATTCCGTAGTCGGGCCTCACTATCTATAAATAAATAATCTCTGAAAATCCAAGCAAAATAACACACCACACACACAGAGCCCCACCCTGACCACACAGCCAGGCAGTACCACCACCCCAGCACACCTGCACAGGCCTCTCGACGCTCCAGAGCCGTCCTCACCTGGCGCAGATGCCGAGCGCCCAGACGAGGCTCTGTCTGGGCTGGAGGGCGACACAGCTCTGCCTGTAGAGAAGGGATGATGCGCTCACCAGCCTGCTGTTGAGCGTCTCACTGACCACCTGGGCCACCATCCTGATGGTGTCGCGGGTGGGGTTGTGCAGGGGCACACTCAGCCACGTGGTCACCCCCACCACACAGCCCTCCACAGTGACCGGCTCACTCACACACCTGCCAGCACCGCTCAACGCAGCTACGCCTTCACACAGCGTCAGCGAATGGAGAGCTGTTGAAATAGTACACCTATCAAATAAAATGAAAAATCTCAGAAACATTTTCTTTACTTAATTATCTCAAAAACTTGCATTCCATTGAAAAAGAAAACATTAAAATCGCACAACTAAACATTACCGAAGATCATAAAATTATGCCAATACAACCAATGAATACGGCGCAGTTGAGTGCAGTCACTTCCGGGTTACATGACACAAAATAGATGAAAACGTCAAGGACAAAAACCAGTCACAACAGGACAATACAACTGAGGAAACCAGTAGTGCGCCCACGTCGATGCAGGGAGCGGGCCAGTTAAGTGCCCCAATCACGGCCCTCCCCTCGCGCGCAGCCTCTCCCTCAAGCCTGCCCTGATCTCACTCTTCAACACACACCAACGCTTAGGTCACGTGCCAGAATTTAACAACAATAATTTGATAAATGAAAAAGAAGATGGAGACAAGGCCACCCAAATGCAATAACAGTCACAAAACAGAGCTGTAGAAGTGCCCAGCCGGTTCTGACAAAATAAATCCCTCATAGAAGCCAACAAAAAGAAAGCTGGTACGACCTTGATTATAACAATGTGATAGCGCACGCGATCCAAAAGCAATTTAAAAGATAAATAACAATGATGAAGTTAGTGTCATGTTCCAAACAAATGACCCACCAGGAGTTTCTTCGAGTTCCAAGTGATCTTCACCCAGCGTGACGTCACCGATTGTGGACTGCAGAGTGGCAGAAGGGACACAAGGTTCCAGCCTCACGGTGTCGTCCAGCGCAGTGTGATCGTGGGGCAGAGGAGCGGCAGCGCCGTCCCACACACGGCAGGCGGTGCGATCAACTGCTGCTGCCACCTCCGCCTCCTGGGGGTGGAGAGGCCCAGCTCTTGCTGAGACGGAGGCCTGCAGTGGCTCAGTAGGACGACATCGAGTAGAGCTCTGCTCACCGGAATGATCAAGGGTAGGGAACGATCTGCTTTCATGTAACGGAGGCTTACGTGACACACTACTTTTAGTCAGTTTTGCATCAAAAGAGGCCTGCTTAGTTATTCCATTTTTTATAGCTTCTTTCCGTTTTTTTAATAAATCAACCTCGATGCTGGCATCCAGGACTGATTCTTGCAAAGTGGCATTCACACTAGCTAGCTTCTCATCCGAAACAGCCCCCATGACTAGAGGGCGAGCTGTGCCAGGAGACGTGTCGTCCCTCATGGTGCTGATAGCGAGCTTGACGGCGTCCAGACGGCGCCTGGCAGCGTGCTGCGGGAGGGGTGCATCGGGGTCCCGGCCCGCCTGGGACACATCCGGCTCACTGCCGCTCTGCTCCGGCCTCCAGCCCCGATATGCAGCGGCAGTCTTGGCACACCGTCCTAAGCTGCCGTAATGACTGGCTGCAGGCAACACGTCACGCTCGCACTGCTCGCTTCCGTCCTCAGAGTTCACAGAAACGCATTTCTTAAGAGTCGTCCTGCCGGACTGGCTGCCCGCAGCCCCGCTGTGGCTGGAGACCGCGACTGCCGCATCTGACGAGCAGCTTGCACCGGCCATTGAGCGGCCATTAGACACCGTATTTCCAGCAGATATCTTGTTCTCTGCACAGCTGCTGCTCACTGAGCTGCCATCACCACGGGATCGCACGCTAGATCCAACAGAAGCCAACTCGGTGAGAGATTTTTCCCTAGCAAGCGAAGAGATTGCTACAGCATTGATCTGCATTGGAGGTGCACTCGTGCCAGAAGGATATTGACACGGTGCGTCTGCTGACTGCAGCACAGGTGTTTGCCCCTCAGGTAGCGCACCGTGTGGAGCAACATTCTCCATCGAATTTTGTAGACAGTCGTTCGCAGCTGCTCCTGACAAGCTGCAGGCAGCAGGCCGCACTTGCTCATACTCGCCCCAGTCCGGCACAGCAGCCTCGGCCTCCGCCAAGGGCGAGAGGCGTGGTGTCGAGTTCACGGAGGTGGGCAGCGAGCGGTGGATGCCGAAGCTCGGTCGCTTGCAGTCGCCGCTCAGCGACCCCAGAGCCAGGCTGCCCGCCTGCAGGTACTCGTCAACCGGCACCCGCCGCACGCCCTCAGCGCTGTTGCCCAGCCAAGACTCTCTGAGGAGATGTGCAATATTGGTCATAAATTAAAGAACTGAAACAAACAACACTTAAAAATATTAGTACCAAAAAAGTATCAGATTAATATTAGTGAAATTTTAGCCTAATACCCTCAAAAATAAAATTAATAGATTTAATGCTAAAACAATACTCACACTCCGTTGGAAACCATATCAAATAAGATGCTGCGTCGATACCTTTAACTCTGTCTCTCGTGACAAAGAACTTATTTTGGCTAATTACAAAGAAAAATGAATTTTATAATTTGCTGGTATGGTTCGTAGGTCTAATAATCGAGAGCCGGCTCAGGAGGTGCTCTCGTTGGGTGGTGCCCAAACAGGGACCCGAATCCTGGACCCTTAGGTTAAAAGCCTGCTACTCTACAGACTAAGCGAACCGGGCCGCTAAGGAGACCGTGTTCGGGTAGTACTTCGGGAAGAGAGGAACTTGATGTAGTTAGGTTCGTTTTCCCTGACGGGTAACTTCGCGGCAGTGGCTGCGGTAGAGTTAGAGGAATATCAGTTTGAATGCTCGAGCCGAACGGTCTGAGAGGCTGTAGTGGAAGTGAGGGCCGGTGTAGCGCCTGAGAGGATCGGCGAGGACCGGTGGCCCAGGTTGCCGTGCTAATGGAGCGAGCCTGCCTCAGCCTTCGTTGAGGATGGTTGCTCTTACGGGTCTCTCGGGTAGCGAGATTATCGCTGTTAATTAGGGAGCCTCGTCGAGCAATCGCCAACAAATTTAAACATCAAGAAATACTGAATAATTACACATAGTAAATATTATAAGAAGGCAAATATTACCTTCATGTCCGTAATGCGAGCCATCATTCTCTACAAGGCGGTAAGTGCCTACAACTGCACCAGCGTAGCGGTTACAGAGGCTTTGTTTTAAAAGAAGATGACAGCTCAGCGCCCGCGGCAGGGCACGGCGACATGCTACATAGGCACACACGTCTCATGATGCAATGTGACGTGTCACACAGGCACACACGTCTCATGAGGTTATGTAAGAAGTCACAGAGGTACAAAATGCTACACAGGTCCACTGAGACAACAGGTCACCACCTGATAGTGATCTCGTCGACCTCACAGAGGCCTGTGAGATGTGCGGCAGTAGTGGAGGCGTGTGACGTCATCACCTCACCGCCAGCAACGTCACACAACCGCTCGTCTTCCTCCAGCTGCCGCAGGTCCAGCTCGCCGAACTCCTCGTCCGCCAGCAGCGCCGCCAGCTGCGCCGCCTCCTGCTTTGGGTCGAGCGCCCCCTCAGAGGAGGGGGAGGGGCCCAGGGCGGCGTAGTTCCACGGTCTGTGGGAGTGGCAGGGGCTGCTGCAGGCAGGGACAGGAGCTGGAGGAGCCCACAGCACATGCGGGTACCAGATCTCCGCCACAACAGGCATACGCCACAACGCATCGCCGTCCTCGCACCAGTTCTCAACACACTTAGGAGCAAAATATAACGCGCCCAGTGGGGAAGAGTCAGAAGAGTACTCACGTGTGTTGGGAAATGACAAATGGAATTGATGAGGATAACTGGAAATGCTGCTTCAGCTAGTGTCTATCACTTTCTAAATTTATCCAATGAACTCACAGTTGCACATGTCACACACTGGACTCACACGTCACACACTGGACTCACACGTCACACACTGGACTCACACGTCACACACTGGACTCACACGTCACACACTGGACTCACACGTCGCTGGCGGTGTAGTTGAGCCACGGAGGCGCAGACCAGTCACCAGCCTCCATGTTCTCCTGCGGGCAGAGGCGGAGTCGAATTCTCAAGTCTCCCCTCACGTCAAAGTGAGGAGGTGTGCACCCACAGGAACATTTCTAGCTCTAGAGCCGTGATTTGGATGAAAAACACCAAGCCTGTGTGTTTTTATTCAAGACAAAAATTGGATCAACTGCCCACTGCCCAACGCGGTCCTAGCTCCAGCCAAGTGAAATACGCTGTCTGCTGCAGCTCTCGCTCATCTTCCCGACCGGACACAGCCGTGGCAGCGCGCGGTCTCTGAACACTGCACTCCACACTACCCCTCCCCAGCTGGTGGGCCAGCACTGTACCCCACACCTCACACAGCCACTCCCCAGCTGGTGGACTAGCACTGCAGTATGTTATGCAGGCCAATGAGTGAAGGGGGGCGGGGAGCAAGATCGGAGCCGATGTGGCCAATACTAAGGGTGCCGGTAGAGTATGTCAACATTATTAACACCAAATTCTTGTTTCCACTTGCAAAACAAAGAAAAAATGGAAAAAGATGACGGTGAGATAGTTCACAGAACTACCACTGAATGCTGTGGCATAATGTTCTCATGCAGACAGAAAGTGAAGAGATGGGTGATGGCAAACTGTAGCAGTGGAGGCAAGAGAAACAAAGAAAATGAGGCAGTGACTAGCGTCAGACATGAAATTTACTACAGCAAGACCTGAGGCCGCACCTGGCGTGAGACACGGCAATAGACGCACGCTCCACACAGCCACACCTAAGGGAACGAGTGCTACCACCGCACTTCAAAACTAAACCAGGCTAGCTGAGCGAAACATTTGTGCAGCATCCAACATTCCTCCTGCTCGAGTCAGGCAGCTGGTGTTACGAGGTCTTACAGCAGTGAGGGAGGGGCTGTGTGGGCAGGTGGTCCCCCCACACGAGGCATGCTGCGTGTGCTGCAGCTTGCTGTCGCCAGGCCCCTGCAGCAGCCACGACTCGCTGGTGTGGCGGGCGTGGCTGCGCAGCACGCTACTCCACAGCAGCTCTCCACTCGGCGACTCCTCTGCACACCACAAGCGTTGTATCAAGTGAGGCCTCACGCGTGCCTCACACCTCAAATGCTCTACACATTCAAAGTTCCGTTTGGTGTCAAATTTTTACTTCCGATACCAACAGCTTAATTAATGTGGGGAGAGATTAATTGAAGTAAAATTTACCAGTTATAATATAAGTGGAGTACATTATATTGTAACTTACAACAAAATGAATGAAAGAGTATCAGATGAATCAGTGAGAACCAGGTATTGATATGTACAAAGATTCACATGGACTAGGAGGCATGTTGAACAAGAACTTGCTCGTCACATTGATATAATTACTAGCATAAAAATATGCATCAGTCGTAGTAGCAGTAGAAAGGACAGCAGCGCATCAGTAACTTGAACTACCTTTCACCAAAAGAGAAAGGACAATTTAGCACGGACTTAGGAGAACTGGGAATCTATGCAAGTGTGCTCCCACACAAGATCCCAGGCACACAGAAGCAGCAAGTTAAGAAGAAAGAGAAAGAAAAGATAAAGAATTTTCAGGAAATGAAGCATGACAATGGGAAGAAGTGAAGTGGGCACCAAAGATAGAAGTCCTAAAGGCCTAGCTAAAGCTGAGATAACCTAACAGTGTCCCCTGGAGATGCTAGTATGTAGGTCATTAAACAGGCAAACCTAACTGACCAAACTCTATTGCCTATGGCCTATCTTATCCCCGTATAGGGAAAAAATGTGGATCATTGATATTAATTTTCTATCTCCAATGTGACATATTGCCACATGAAAACAATGATGACCGAAATTCAACTATCCATACTGCACCTAACATAAAGAAGCCTTGTTCAGAAGTATGGCCCTTTAAATTTATGCTAGATTACCCACACTAAACTCAGCTAGCATACCCGTAATCCAAAAAAATTCAATTCTCAATTCATTTTCTCTGAAACTGGAGTAACCTTCCATGCTGCTGACAGCACTCGATTGTGCCACATGCGAGTCAGAAGAATCGGACAATTTAGGCAGAGCACAGCCTTCAGTCTGTTGTTCAGGTGGGGCCACCTCACTGCCTGAACCCCTGGGGCTCAGTTCTTTGCCTGTAGCAACTGATTGCACCGCGCCCGGCTGCCGAGGTTTTGACTTTGCCTCCCAGAGCCGCTGCGTGAAGCTCTGTAAACAGAGACAGAAGTCAAGTATACTTTGGAAATTCATTTTAATTGTAAGACCTTCAAGTCAGAAATTCAAAGAAAACTGATGTGAGGAACATAGGTATGGGCATATCTGCTGTTTTGTATTTTGTTTTGTTTCTCACCTTAGGAGGCGAAATTTCTCCCAGGGCAGAAGAGAAACTCAGAAGCCCATCAGCACAGACATCTCTGGCCTGACCAGCACCACTGACAGGAATGGGACAAGCAGAGCCAGGCTGACGCTTGTCCAGTGGCATTTTCGTGAAACTGTGAGACATGCACTGCACATGATCCTTGGATGCCTTTGGTAAAAAAGCATTTTCCACACTGCACTGATCAGTACTGACACCTTCCCCATCTACATAAACCTGCCTGTGAGCACTTTCAGTCTTGCCACTACCAAGAGAGGGCGGCTGAGATGCAGGAGCAGGTGGTGCTGAGCTCTGCAGCCCTGCAGCTGGTGTGAGCTCAAGGCTGGGGCAAAGAGTTGTCATGACCCCAATGGGCTGCTTGCTGCTAAGCTCCTGCCAGGTTGCAGGAGAGGGTTCATTACTCTCATACCACGTGGGGGGCCTTGGTGTATGAGAAGCAAGCTCAGCTTTTAACTCTAATTTGGTCATGTATTCAGCGCACCTTTTCTCCAATAAGTCATTCCTGAGAACAATTAAAAATTTTCAATTAGTTACAAAAATGAAGCAAGAAGGCTCATTTCTCTTCATACTAAGGTGATCTCTCATTATTTATAATGAATAGAGAATAACCAATTTAACTATTGTTCAGGTGCTAAACTAAATGGCTAGTTATGGCAAATAACATGACTTCAGCCAAGATGCTGAGCGCATTCTACTGACAATACTTTTAAATGTATGGAACAGTGAATAACTCAGTCTCAGCATGATACAGAATATATAATTCAAAAAAATACCCCCAGTCTCAGCATGGAAGAAAATACTTCAAGTAAATATCCCAGCCTTAGTATGGTAAGTAATATTTTAAGAAAGACCACCATAAAATATTCAATGGCAGATATCCACAGGGTATCTTTTCCTCAGACTTTCAGCACAGTACAAGTTTCTACTGAATAACTCTGACCACAATCAACACCTGACCACCCACCTTGTCATTTTCTGTAGTGCTGTGGAGGCAGCACTGGGCTCTGCCACACTCAAGTCATCCTCACTGAACTGAGCCAGGCCGTATCCTGCCACAATTGTAGTGTCTGACACCAGCTGAGCAGGAAGACAAGAACACCAAATGAGAGGCTATGAACAAACTTGTATCATGACTGCAACAAATTGAAAATACCACAAAAATGAAAGCTTACACACTAGATGAATCTTCACATTATTTGACTGTAGATCCTAAATGAACCCAATTAAACCAACATTTTTCCATACAAATTTAATCAAACAGTAAAATTCAAATGCGAAGTGAGTCAGGCTTCAAAACCCAGCTCTTGTCAAGTGCTAGTCTCTTTTGTTCAACAATTTATACACATCATTAGTTAATTTGCCAGGTCATCAAAGAAAATGCAAAATGCTAGTATTTTATTAGTATTCCTGCATCAGAAACATTTATATACCACAAGTACCTTACATAAGATACAGGTTTACAATCAAATGAGGAATGATGAAGAACTGGGATCAGGATACATACCACATGTGGGCCCGAATAAGCT
>VOMN01126838.1:0-11329 GCA_014899125.1 Orchestia grillus
CGTGGATCCATGTTTCGTATTCATATTTATTTCAAATTTTCACCGAGCTCCAGCTGTGCGGATGTTCAGGCCGCTAACTCGGTAGAATTTTCTTCATGCCTGCAGGAGAAATTATTTTATGCGGCGGACTTTGGGACTTACGTATGCGTATTTTCACCTGCTCTATACACCGATTTATTCGTATTTTTGGCGGACCTACTAATAAATTTAATAAAAAATAAGAAATTGAGAAATTCTTTCGGTGCCACAAAGTAATCGAATGAAAAACGACATTCCTTTCTGTCAAACCTAATACCTGCCACTTTTTCTGCCTAATTTTAACCACGGATAACAAATTTTATCCATTGGATATACAGGGCGAAGTACACAAGTAACAAATCTACTTCAGCGTCGTGATCAGGGAAGCACGACTGTACTGCCGTATTACTGGACCAGGCACCTTTTTCTTCACTGGGCTACGTCAAGGACGGGATTGAGAAGGCTGTGAAATGGGAACAATTGGACTCTTGTAATAATGGTGTAATGAATTGACAATCATGGGCTCCACTATTAACCACAGTTGGTGGTTAATAGTGGAGCCCATAGTGGTATTAACCACAGTGGAACGCGTTCCGTTCACAACTGGGAAGCAAGGATTCGATTATCCCGGCTGATGAAACGGATTATCGATAAACTACGGAGTGCTTTCCTTGGAAAACGAATCTTAAGTCCTACACGCCCCTCATCGTTCAAGCTTTAGTAGTTGTAAGGCACTGAAAACCCCTCGTGGTACTTCATGTCAACTGTGTTGGAATCAATAAAGCTTCTTATTTTCCTATTGATATTTAGTGATATTAGTTGGAACGAGACGAGAACACTAGGCATGATGCGTTGGTTGGAGGAAATAAACCGAGTGCAATTTCAGCAACGTCTGCTACTCTTAGACTTCATCTTTATCGATAGCTACACTTACGAATTTTACTTGAGCACGAGGTTTGTAGCGCTGAATGTTGACAGAATGGCACGCGTGTGCCTGGCTCCACAACACGGCAGGGCACGACCTCGTGGGCTGTACAGGCACGTTCGGTCGCAATGCGGGAGGGCGGAGGAAGATTTTTCAAATTATAACCTTGGAGGAATTACGAATTCGTTTGTTTTGGCAGTTTGGAGATTGTTGCTTTAGGAACATTCGTTGTCGGATAACTAAGTATCAAATGGAAAGAGGCTTTTAGACTTTAGTATGCCATTCGTACAAGACCTGTTAAAAAGGCTGTATTTGAGCGGTGTTTAAGAAATATCTCTGTAGCATTCTCCAGGAATTAGATCGAAGGATTGTAATAAAAAGTTTCCATTCAGACGACAAATATCAATTTGACGATTTTAAAATGAAACCCTCATGAACTGAATAGAAAAACCGCTAAGTATGTGCAGGAAAAATTTCAATTTAACTTGTTCTTCAAATTAATTACTGTAAGAGGAACGCCAGAACATTTTACTATGCCTTGCTCTTCTTACAGTTCTGATAAGGCTTGTTCAATATTTTATCTCAAAATTGACCAAATCTGCCACATGGGATCCTGAAAAGCAAAGTCTGATTGCTGGGAAGAGGAAAATTTAGCAGACGCTAATTAGAAAGAAAGAAAAACGTCAGAGTTCATACATTCTTCCCGTTTCAAGTGACATGGAAGTCAGGGCAAAGAATACGGTTTTCAGCCGTCAAAACAAGCAAGACTCAAACAAACAAATCGAGGATGAGGAATGAGAAAATAAGGCATCGGACGTAGAGCTGCGGGAGCTTTAATCCAATTGATGGGGAGGCAATCCGTGTTATTTTACGGCGCGTGCAAACGGCGATGCATTAAAACGGCCGCCCGTTTTTGGACGCTGCTATTAATTACTCGGTGCTAAATTTGAGAGAAATACCGGGGCTGCAGTCAAAGATATACCGTAGGAATTTCAGCTTGCATGCCTCCACAACGCGCGGTTTGCACGCGGCGTCGGATGTTTTGGGAAATTTACGCGTAAACCTGGACGCTCATTCCATTTTCTCATGCAGAAATACAGCTCTGGCAATTTGGTTGCATTGCATGTTTAGTGAAAAGGGTTTTGACCGTAAATGAGTATGAAAGCTGGATGATCATTTAAAAAACAAATTGAAAGTACGATATAGAATATCACGATTTCATTTTCTGAATGTAATAAGCTCATGGAAACTGTTTTAAATATTGCAAGAACATTCCTAGCATACGAACAGTGAAATTCCGTTTTTTTCCCAGATTTTTCCAAGGCTTGTAGATTTGTTTCCCCAATATTTAGAGCTGAGCAACACCTACAGAACCGTAGGGCAGGGCAGCTCAGTTTTAGGCACCAAGCTAAAAGCAGCCTTATTGCATACGTCCATAAGGTTGCAGCTAGTTCTAGGCACGAAGCTAAATGTAGCCATATTGCATACGCCCAAAAGGCTGCCGCTTGTAAAAGGCACGAAGTTCAATGCAGCTTTATTGCATACACCCATAAGGTTGCAGCTGGTAAAAGGCACGAAGCCAAATGCAGCCTTATTTCCAGAACAATTTTACCGGTGAAAAGGTAATCAGACCCGGATTCTTCCCCCCGCGAGCTGCCGAAAGTACACACCATGAAAGCGTCGCTTGTAATGAGTCAAATTAGAGAGGTACTGAACATCTCTGCTCCATTCCAACTCAGCAATCTGCTCCAACAAGACATCAAAGCTTTTTTTCCGGATCTACTGTGTTGATGCTTACGTTTTTCGAAACGGACGAAAAAAAGAACCCCTTAATCGCACGAATAAATATAATTTTGGCCTTAATATTCCCGCGTTAAATGATTTTAACTTTAATTTATGATTACTGCGAATATAACATACAATTTTCTGAGTTTTTATCACTCCCTCTTGTCCACTATAGCCTTCTTGTTGCCAACAGCAGTGGCACCAACAGCAATAGAGCCCGTGGCGACAGCAAACCGTAACAGCACCTGTGGCAACAACTCTAATAGCTGCTGTGGCTACAACTGTAACAGCGCCTGTGGCAACAACTGTAGCAGTGCCTGTGGCAACAACTGTAGCAGCGCCTTTGCCAACAACTGTAACAGCGCTAGTGGCAACTGTAAAAGTGCCAGTCGCACCAATAGCAATCACCGAAGCAACTGTGGCAACAACTGCAGTTTCAGCAACAGTTAAAGCAACAACAGCAACACTTGCCACAATATCAACAGCACCAGCAACAGCCCCAGCAACAGCACCAGCAACAGCACCAGCAACAGCACCAGCAACAGCACCAGCAACAGCACCAGCAACAGCACCAGCAACAGCACCAGCAACAGCACCAGCAACAGCACCAGCAACAGCACCAGCAACAGCACCAGCAACAGCACCAGCAACAGCACCAGCAACAGCACCAGCAACAGCACCAGCAACAGCACCAGCAACAGCACCAGCAACAGCACCAGCAACAGCACCAGCAACAGCACCAGCAACAGCACCAGCAACAGCACCAGCAACAGCACCAGCAACAGCACCAGCAACAGCACCAGCAACAGCACCAGCAACAGCACCAGCAACAGCACCAGCAACAGCACCAGCAACAGCACCAGCAACAGCACCAGCAACAGCACCAGCAACAGCACCAGCAACAGCACCAGCAACAGCACCAGCAACAGCACCAGCAACAGCACCAGCAACAGCACCAGCAACAGCACCAGCAACAGCACCAGCAACAGCACCAGCAACAGCACCAGCAACAGCACCAGCAACAGCATTAGCAACAGCAACAAAACAAGGAGCTACTTCGGTCTCCTGGAGAATACGACGCATTGAATTTACGTAATTTAATTGTATCTTCACAGGTCTATTCTGCACTCATCGCTCTGAGCTAATTCCTTTTGTGAACTTTACGTAAGCCATTAAGATTGGGATTTAGCGGCACTCGAACGAACCGTGCTTTTTTTTCTCATGCAGAAATACCAAATCAGTCAATTTGAGAGACTTGATAAATTTCTCCGACGGTTTGATTCAATCCCCACAGCTCCAAGAAATGTTATTCATGTATAGAGGTTGATAATATTGTTGATAACATTTGTTTCAAAAAGCATAGTTGCTGTCAGTCATACTGTAGCCAGTGCCTCCTTTAATGAAAGAAAGAAATAAAAATATATTTCATTAATTCCAACAGAGTTGATGTGCAGTGCATTGTTGGCTTTTCAATACCTTATAAATACTAATGCATGAGTGCTATGAGGATTAAGCTTCATTTACATAGGGATGCACTCCGGGGTTCCGAAAAAACCTATTCATTCACCAGGGAATTGAACCCTTGCTTCCCAGTAGTGATCGGAACACGTAACCAGTGAACCATGCCCGCCTCTACTTCAGGACCCGGATGACGTCAGTAGTGACCCTCAGTGTCTGTCTTCGTCACAGAATTAGTGCAAACTGTGCTCGATGATGCCTTTCACAGTGTGATCCTTCATGAATGTTCAACAAAATCAGTCATGTGCTATTGTGGCCGGAAAATATTAACAATGCAGTATAATTTTTGCTGCAAGATTACCATTTCAATAATTGGTACTAGGTACAAGGCACCATTCCGTTACCTATAAATGTGCAAGGAACAAGGCATACGGAAATGGCATAAAACCCAATTCCATTGCCGATTAATGATAGAAGTGGTACAGAGGTGCACCACTCTACTGCCCAGAAATGGCACAAGGTGGTAGGAATGAAGGACCTGGCACAAGAATATGAATTCTGTCATCGAGTTTCCCATAAATTGTTCCAGCGATAAGGAAATTTGGCGACGTTAGAAGCGGCCGTCACCTCGCCAGAAATCCCTCACAGGATCGCTCCCCTGAGGCCCGTCGCTCACCTGCGCTGATCTCAGGGCAAATTAATATTTCTTTAATGCAACAATTGCAACACTACTTTGGCAACGGTGTTTGTTGGTGGGATTTTTAAAGCAAGGACTAGTTCATGTTTCGTGTGAAGAAGAATAGATGCTGGTAAAAGACTATCGGGGAGATATGATAGGGATATGGCACGTATAAAAAATTACCTGGCATCAACTTTGAGTTTTCTTGTTGTTGCACAAATGAAACATACTCGAAAAAATGGATGACGTTTTTTTCAAAGTGTTAGGTGCAATGGTTAAAATCACGATGGCACGTGTGCTCTCCATAAGTCGCGAGTATTTTTTTGTATGATTACCATAAATTATGCATTCAAAACATAATTTTTTGTATGCTCAGCATAAGTCAGGCATTTTCAACATAAATTTTGCATCCACAACATAAATTTATTTTCGTATCCCCAATATACATCAGGCATTGCACTGTATTTTTCTACTTATTTTGAGGGCAGCGTTCCCTCGTGTAGAGCACATGGCTCACATTTCAGTAACGATGTCAAACGAGCATGAAAATAATACTGCGCTACCGTCGCAGAGGCAGACGTTCCCTCGGAGGTTCAGTCTTCGTTTCGTCGGAAGAATTCTGCTCATCCCCTCAGAGATGCTGAGGCACCAGTCGCCGGTTGGCTGTGGTCGGAGGTGGTCGTGTAGAGCAGTGAGCGGGCGGTGGGCAGCCGAGTGTGAGAGGGTACTCTCGAGGGAGACCCGTGCCTTCTTGGTCCAAAAAATGACTTACATTTCTAGTGGATTTGTGAGACAAATGAACTTCTGGCGCGAATACTGGACATTTCAAGTGGCATCACTTTCCATAATTACTAATAAAGAAACTGGAAGTATTTATTTTTGTAGAGCGACTGAGAAAATATCTTCTCTTGACCTTAAAAGCCATGGACAGCATCAGTTTATTGTGACAATTGCTGAGGAGGTGTCACTCTGATATATATTTTTCAGCATCAGTTTTTGGAAAATATTTTGAGCGAGAAATTTGCAGATGTGACTTGCGACTGCGTTGAGACGCGCTGAGTTAGTGAGCTAGTTGGGAAGTACTTAGTTATTGAGTTAGTTGAGAAGTACTTAGTTATTGAGCTAGTTGAGAAGTACTTAGTTATTGTGCTAGTTGAGAAGTACTTAGTTATTGAGCTAGTTTAGAAGTACTTAGTTATTGAGCTAGTTGAGAAGTACTTAGTTATACTAGTTGAGACGTACTTAGTGAGCTAGTTGAGACGTACTTAGTAAACTAGTTGAGAAGTACTTAGTGAGCTAATTGAAAAGTACTTAGTTATTGAGCTAGTTTAGAAGTACTTAGTTAGTGAGCTAGTTGAGAAGTACTAAGTTATTGAGCTAGTTGAGGAGTCCCGGTAAGTTCGTGAGTTCCGACTATGTTCCTGAATGTTCTTCAAAACAAAACAAAAAATTCTCTCGAAATGCTCAATAGAAAGTCTATAACTTCGCTCACCCACACCAAAGGAAGAAGCTTTACACAGCAGACTGATCATTCATCAGTAATTATGAAATATAATTTCTTAATCGGCCGCTAGCTTGTGGTGAGAAATAGAAGGGTACTCGCTCAAGTGATGAGCTTATCTCCATTCAACAGCAATTAACTACACCTGCATTTGAAAGCATGCTTGCTTCCGCTTCAGAAGATTGTAGGCGCGATTTTGACTAGAGACAATTTTCAGCGAAAAGAAGATTAACGTCAACATTCCTAAACAGCAGCACACAAGTGTGTCCCCGGATGCGGGTGTCCGAACTTGTTCATAGGAATCCTAGGATTTCAAAACTACTCCATTCTGAAATGAGGGAGAGGAGTCGGTAGCTAGGGAGCATAGGAGGGGGCGTGAGAGGGATCATCTAGGAGGGGGCGTGAGAGGAATCATCACTAGAGAGGGATCAGCTTGAAAGATTTCAACACGCTGCAGTTGTGAGGGACGCCTTGAGGGGTAACATTCTCCTAAGGTGTTTTCCACAACTGCGAATGAAAGAATTAAAGTTTTCAAGGCGCAAGACTGGGAAATAATCTCTTTCACGCATCAAGAGCTGGTGAAAGGGAAGCATTTGCGAGGAATGAAGGCAATAAATTGTCTGAAACAATTTTCGTCTATTCAAATATTCTTTTGAAGTTTTCATGTCCAATCTCAGACAGACGGTCTCAGTAATCTTGAAGTGCTCCTTGATAACTGAGGTAATACCTTGTGAGGGCACGAGGAGATCTTCCGACGTATTATTACTTAAAGAATCGATATTTTATTGTCATAAAACTTGACTGGATAGCTTACAAAGTGTTTCATCAAACGCGTCTTCATTCAGCAACAATACGACGCTCAAATTCATTACGCAAATTTCACCCAAATCTAAAACTGGAATTTCCGATTTAGTGAACAATCGCTCAGCGTGATGCGTAGGTAGACATGGCAGGCTTAACTGCACAGTTCTGCATGACAGGTCTACCCGCGCGGGTGAGCTTGGCAGGATCACCCGGTCATTCAGGTGTGACGGGTTCACCTGAAGGGTTGCACTGCGCGGGTGGACTTGCGCAGGCGTGCGGGTGGTGAGTGCATGACCGATTGGTGCTCGCGCCTGAGTCCACGTCACCACAACGCATGAAAGGCCGGGAACTCTTGAGAAAGAGAATATAAAGGAAAAAAGAAGGAGAGGAGGAAGAAAGGGTTGTTTGCTTCCATGCTTACTTCCATTCGCGAGTCGAGTGAAAAACAGAAACAAATTATCAGGTGTACCAAAAAATTTAAATGAGGTATAGTTGAACAATACGTCTATAGTATATTCAAGACAATGATGATGAAAAGTGCACAAAGCGTGACCGAACTAAATACTGAAAATTATCATGATTGTCTTTTCTAATGACATTCTTGACTCATTTCAACCGAGTGTCGTGAGGAAGCTGTGCCTGCAGGGTACGAATTCAAACTAAAGAAGCATATAACCTTTCATCGCAGCATCATTGACCTGATAGTACCAGGCTATAACGTAACCCTTCACAGCCAAAAAGAACTGTATAGCTCTGCCTTGTAACGATGGTAATAGTTTTTCGCAAGGGGTTGAATGCTGCCTTATTGCACGTAGACATAAGGGTCTCGCTAGTGTTTCGTACGATGCTAAATGCTCCCTCATCACGCATAAACATGGAGGTGCAGTTAGTTTTTCATAAAAAGCTAAATGCAGCCTCATTGCACCCATACATAAGGCGGTAACTAGTTTTTAGTGCAATATTAAATGCAACCTTAGCGCCGAAATAATTTGGTCGGTAGAGGGTTAAGATTCTAGAATTTTGGGTTCGCAGAAATATGTAAAAAAAATAAACCAAAAACTCCACGGAGATTACTACCAACAGTTAACTGCTTACTCGAGAGCTCCCAATCCTAAGCCTCCATCTCTCTCTTCCATTTTCGTTTGTTGAGCATATAAAAACGTGTGCCCTTTAGCTAAGCATATGTGCATCCAATGTTATCATTCACTTCTCAATTACTAAACCCCTCTTGACACACGTCATGTACTAGGAACTTGTTAGCAAGATCACCCAGCCCCCGCTCTTCTTTATCTTTTTACCCTCGCGTAACCCTTGCTAGAGAAAAAGGTTAGATAGGATGATGTTTATATTAGAATACAACAATAACTAAGAATACATTGTACAATTTGTACGAGTTTAGTAATATTACGTATATGAAATTAAATAAAAATTTAAAAGTGCATTAGCTTATTTCACTTCTTCTTGGGGACCCTTAGGGATAATTTACAGGACTTGAGGGCTTGGCTGAGCCCTGGTCGAGAACCACTGGTCTAGACCAATACTGCACAGGGAGTCCCTCAACATCCTGCCCCCCTCAATCGAGGTCACTACTACTAATGATCTTGAGAAAAGTCTGGCGAGTGATGCGATCCTAGACCTGCAAAACATTTGCTTTCTTATGTTGATGTGAGCGCTCTGACGCATGGGCGTGAAAATCGACGACTGTGAGTGTGATTCTTTTATTTCTGTATTGTTTTTCTGGGATTTATTCACTTTCTCTGTAAGCGTAGTTTGGGTAGTGATAGTAATGGCAGCTAGTGCTAGTAATGACAGCTAGTGCTAGTAATGACAGCTAGGGCTAGTAATGGCAGCTAGTGCTAGTAATGACAGCTAGTACTAGTAATGGCATAGTATTGGCAGCTAGTGATGGTAATGGCAGCTAGTGTTACCAATGGCGGCTAGTGCTAGTAATGACAGCTAGTGCTAGTAATGGCATAGTAATGGCAGCTAGTTCTAGTAATAGCAGCTAGTGCTAGTAATGACAGCTAGTGCTAGTAACGGTAATCAGGGAACACCGGTGGCATAGCACCAGTTCTTTGACTGGTCCTGCCCTCCGCTGCTTGTCTAATCGTTTGCCTGTGCGTGACTGGTGCCAGACGGCATGGGACTCGGGCTCAAACCCAAGACTGGGCTCCTTGGCTCCCTTTTGTTGCCATATTCTATTCTAATCTATTCAATTCCATTCCTTCCCATTCTTTTCTATTCTTTCTATTGTATTGTATTCTACTCTATTCTATTCCAGCATGACGACGGCTTTATTTATGCCTCCAGAGAAGAGAGTCTTGCCGAGCTTGGCTGTTGTGACTGGAAGACAATGCTTCGGGCACGTGCCTGCGCGAAGTTAAATCCAAATAGATTTTGCTAAACTCAGGGAGGAACATGCGAGCTATCCGGAGGCCACGACAAGATCAGAGTTTATTTCGCGGAAGTCCGAGTATTTGATTTTCTCGCCGGATGGAATTATTGCGCTGTAGTCTCGAGGCCGAGCAATTCTACCTTTTCAGTGAGCGTATGTTATTTGACTATCAAAGTTTACTACCTATAGATAATTTTTTTTAAAGCCCACCACCTGCAACCAAATCGTTAAAAACGCAATTTATATTAAAATTATAAATAAAATAATAAATGGGTAATTGTGTCACGGACAACTACGCTTGTACTGGTACCTCAGGGCTGAGAGAGCGTAGCAGGTTCGCATAGCGCAGCAGTCCAAATCTCTTCCTTCGCTAAGTGCCATTAGAGGACAAAATGAGAGTGAAAAACTTCAATCTTACAAAAGCCAAGAACTCAAATATCGAGTCAGATGTTAGTTAAAAGCATAAGAACAAAGCAAATTCATGTGTAACTATTACAAGAAGTTTGAGAAGAACATTTCACGCTAAACATTCACGTTAACAATTGTCCAATACATTAGATCCCTTCAATAGATCCCTTCATTAGATCCCTTCAACAATTGACCAATACATTAGATCCCTTCAATAGATCCCTTCATTACATCCCTTCAACAATTGACCAATACATTAGATCCCTTCAATAGATCCCTCCATTACATCTCTTCAACAATTGACCAATACATTAGATCCCTTCATTGACCATCACTTCGAAGGAAACAAATTATTTCAACACCCAGCGTGAGGCGCCAGGGAGTCAGGGATGGTGCCGGAGACCCACGCCGCGGCCCGGCCATCGTACTCCAGTTCTGACTTCCTCAGGTGCTCTTCACAGTGCTGCCTGAAAATAACGATAGCCAAATCAAATTAATTGAAGGATTCACCGCTCCGGACTATCTACCTAAGATGGCAAGCTTCAAGAAAATTAATCGATGCGTTAGATAATTTAATGAATTTAGAGAATGCCGCGTCCACGAGTGAAGCTAGAAAATGTGAATACCGGAAATGTGAATACCGGAAATGTGAATACCAGAGTAACACTCTGAAATTAAGTACAGCTAAGCGTACATGTATGAGGATTGCGGACGCCCATTCACTGTTTGTTTAGTAAATTCTGTAGCACATCGCATTGTAATTGTTTTTACGGACCGAATGTTACCTGCGCAATTTTCAATAATTTTAAAAGTTCACCTCTCGCAAGTAACAATACTGCATTCATTTCCTGATAACGAGAACTGGAAGTGAAAACTGGATGAATCTTACACATAATTGTAAGAACAGCGCTGAAAATTAACAACAAAGAGGATTTTTGGCTCTGCATCGCCATATGTACTTCCCTATTCAGAGGTAATGATGACAGTCTGCTCATCTTGTAGTGAACCTTGACGTCAGGATTGAAGGGACCAATAGCCTGTGGGTTACCTTTTTTAATATGTATTCTCTTCATTAGGATTACGTTGGCAAGATCAAACCAATATCCTCGAGTTCTTTGATAACAGCTTGGGCCACTCTGGTGTGCCACCTTTTCCGGATTTCTGTACAATCTTCTTTTCCCAAGGGAAGCACTCTGCCTGGAGTGTCAAACCCGGGATCTCCTACCAGAAGGCAAGCACGCTATCACCTGCACTCCGGATTCAACACTGTAAACAGCTATTGTTATTGCGTGGTCGCTTTGGTGCGGATTAGAACATCACGTTAACCTTTTAAGGTAAATTTCTGCTAAGGGGCTC